>JASDQU010236048.1:0-15494 GCA_032191745.1 Picea mariana
GCCATGCCATCACATGTCATGCCATGTTATTCCATTCCATGCCTTTCCATGCCATGCCATCACATGTCATGCCATGTTATTCCATTCCATGCCTTTCCATGCCATGCCATGTTATGCCATCCCACGCCTTTCCATGCCATGCCTTACCTTTCCTTTCCATTCCATGTTGTTCCATGTCATTCCTTTCCATGACATGCCATGTCTAGCCTTACAAGGTGTTAAATCGTCAAACATATGTAATAAGCACTAAGAAAAACCCTAGTTCTGGAGATCCTCCAACAAACACTTTTTCAGGAATCAAAATGACAACGGAGGGGCCCCACTAGTTGAAAATTAGTGCTCCAGATCCAATGCAACTAACCATTCATCCATCTGAGTCCCAGGTAGAGTTTTATTGTGAGTTGCCACTTGCCTCCTCAAGCCATTCAGGGACATGTTAGCAATTTTTTATAGGGGCATACAATCCAAATCGAGCAGCATAACAGAGTTCTATAAGCTCCCACATGTCATATTAGCTAAGGCCCACAGGACCGAACCACCCACAATTTCCCGACACAATTTTCTTGAAAATCGATCTCTTTTTCAAAAACTATATTGTGCCTCATTGAGCAAAACCCTAGTTCTGTTGATCCTCCAACAAATGATTTTCTGGGAAACAAAATGGTAGCAAAGGGGCCCCACTAGCTGAAAACCGATGCCTTGGATCCAATGAAACTGATGGTTCATCCATCCGAGTCTTGGTTAGAGTTTTATTGTGAGTTGCAACTCACCTCCTCAAGTCATTTAGGGACATGTTGGAAATTTGGTCTGGGGGCATAAAATCCAAACCGAGTAGCATAACAAAGATCTGTAATCTCCCACACATCTATTTGGCTAAGGCACATGTGACCACATCACCCACAATCACCCAATAGATTGTTCTTGAAAATCGAACTCTTGTTCAGAAATTGCATTGGGCCTCACTCAGCAAAACCCTAGTTCTGGAGATCCTCCAACAAATGGTTTTCTAGGAAATGAAATGAGAGTGGAGAATCCCCACTAGTTGAAATCTCATGCCCTAGATCAAATGCAACTAATGGTTTTTCCATTTGAGACCCGATTAGGATTTTATCACGAAATGCAACTCGCCTCCTTGAGCCATTTAGGGACATGTTGGAAATTTGGTTTGGGGGCATAAAATCCAAAACGAGCAGCATAAAAATTTTATGTAAGCTCTCACATGTCTATTTGGCCAAGGCCCACGTGACCATGCCACCCACAATCACCCGACACTGTGTTCTTGAAAATCGACCTCTTGTTCAGAAATTACACTATGCTTCATTAAGGAAAACCCTAGTTTCAGTGATTGTCCAAAAAATGTTTTTTCAAGAAACAAAATGATAGCGAAGGGGCATCTCTAGTTGAAACTTGGTTCCCTAGATCCAATGCAACTAACAGTTCATCCATTCAAGTTCCTCTTAGATTTTTATCACTAGTTGCAAATCACCTCCTCAAGTCATTCAGGGACATGTTGGCAATTTGGTCTAGGGGCATAAAATCCAAACCAAGTAGCATAATGGATTTTTGTAAGATACCACACTTTTTTTTTCCAAGGCCCACACGACCACACTACCCATAATAGGCTCGCACAATGTTATTGAAAATCAATTTCTTGTTCATAAATTGCATAGTGCCTCATTGAGAAAAACCCCAGTTTCAATGATCCTCCAACAAATGCTTTTCTAGGAAACAAAATGATATTGAAAGGGCCCTGCTAGCTGAAACCTGGTGCCCCAGATCCAATGCAATCGATGGTTCTTCCATTTGAATCCTGATTAGATTTTTATCGCAAGTTGCAACTCGCCTTCTCAAGCCATTCTGGGACATGTTTGCAATTTGTTCTAGGGGCATAAAAACCAAATCAAGCAGCATAATGGAGTTTTGTAAGCTCCTGCATGTGTGTTTATCCAAGGCCCACATGAGAACGCTACCCAAAATTTCTTGGCACAATGTTCTTGAAAATTGACCTCTTATTTAGAAATTTCACTATGCCTCATTGAGCAAAACCCTAGTTTCTATGATCATCCAACAAACACTTTTATGGGAAAAGGAATGATAGTGGAGGTTCCCCACTAGCTGAAACGCGATGCCCCGAATCCAATGTGATTTACAGTTCGTCCATCTGTGTCCCAGTTAGATTTTTATCGTGAGTTAAAACTCACCTCCTCAAGCCATTTAGGGACATGTTGGCAATTTGGTTTGGGAGCATAAAATCTAAAACGAGCAACAAAATAGATTTTTGAAATCTCTCACACATATGTTTGGCCAAGGCCTACGAAACCACGCTACCCACAATTTCCTGGCACAATGTTCTTGAAAATCGACTTCTTGTTCAGAAATTGCATTGTGCCTCATTGAGAAAAACCCTAGTTCCAGTGATCCTCCAACACACGCTTTTCTGGGAAACGGAATGATAACGAAGGGGCTCCGCTAGCTGAAAGATTTTCCACCAGATCCAATGCAACCAATGGTCGGTCTATCCAGGTCCATTTATATTTTTATCATGATTTGCAACTCACCTTCTCAAGCCATTCAGGGGCATGTTAGCAATTTGGTCTGGGGGCATAAAATCCAAACCGAGCAGCATAATGGAGTTTTGTAAGCTCTCACATGTCTATTTGGACAAGGCCCATGCAACCACGCTATGAAAAATTTCCTGACACAATGTTCTTGAAAATTGACCTCTAGCTCAGAAATTGCAATGTACCTCACTGAGAAAAATCCTTTCTCCAAAGATCCTCCAACAAAATATTTTTCAGGCAATGGAATTACAGTGGAGGGGCTCCACTAGCTGAACCTCGGTGCCTCTGATCTAATTCAACTGATGATTTTTCCATCCGAGTCCCGATTAGATTCATCTTGAGTTGCAACTCGACTCCTCAAGCCATTCAGGGACATGTTGCAAATATACCTAGACCTAAACCATGACCATGACATAGACCTATACCTAGACCTAAACCATGACCTAGACCTAGACCTATACCAAGACCTAGACCTACATCATTACCATGACCTAGACCATGGAAAGATAAGGCATGACAAGGCAAGTCATGGCAAGGAAATGTGTAGGTATAGGTCTAGGTCTAGGTATGACAATGCAATCCAAGGCAAGACATGAAAAGGCTAAGAAAGGCTAGACATGGAAAGACAAGGCAAGGTCTAGGTCTAGGTCTACATGCTATATCTTTCTATAAAAGTTATTGAGTTGAAAGATTATTTTTTATTTCTTTGATTTTAAATAAGGCCTTGAAGTTGTGTTTTTTTTTCATGCAATTCAAAATAAATTATGGATTAATAGTATAATGAGACTACACCATAACGATGGAACTGTTGAACCCATTTTGTTCTTCCCCTTTATTTCTATTTTTTCTGTTTATTTTCTTACCTCTTATATTCCCCTTCTATATTTTCCCTTTCCCGGTCTCTCTTATTCCCCTCTTTTTCCCTTTTCTTTATTGTAACACAATTCCCAGGCTCAGGCATCCCCTTCTCTGCTATATAGTCCCTCGGGTGATCCATCTTGCCTTGCCAAGGTTTTCTCACACATGAAGAATTCCAGAGACTTTATCGAGCCTTACAGTTGAGGCATCCCTCATACTTTCTATGCTGAGGCATCCCTTTGGCTTGTGTTACCTCAACATAATATATTCTAGGATATCATGGCTTACCACGGGGTTCTCATGGCTCAGTAGCAACCATTTTTCATGCTTTTCAGCTTGACATCCTTCCGGCTCAACGAAAGTTAGGGATGAAGGTTACTCTCCTTCTCCTAGCATAGAAATAGATAGGGATGAAGGTTACTCTCCTTTTTCTGACTCGGTCATATATAGGGACGAAGGTTACTCCCCTTCTCCCGAGTCAGTCTCTATTTCCTGCGATCATAACATACTCTTTTTCACAGTTCTTCCTCGAACCCAAGATCTCAATCTCTCGTCTTTACACTCTTCGCAGATCTTTTCCTTTCACCTGTATCATAGGCATACAAAAATTCATGAGACATCATTATAAATTTTAAATTCAGAGTTCCCTTGTAAATCTGCCATCTACAAATTTCCAATTCCACATTTTATTTTCATATTTGTTCCGCACATGAACTAGATTCATAACTATGGGACTTTCCTTCCCATAGATATTTGGCTCAACATGCAATTGGTCTTCCTTCTAGGCTTACAATGCTGTCATATTCAATACCCCTTTGCTACCTGCACTTTCAACTTCAATCAGCCAAAGAAATTGTTAGTTTTCCATGCACATACATTTTTATTGCACCTTTATAACGTTATCACAAACAATTTCATAATTGTGCATACTAACAATCAAATTCACTTTCTCAAAAAGGAAATACTATTCCTTGCAGTTTGGCTCAATAGGCAATTGGTCTTCCTTATGGGCTTACAATATCGCCATATCCAAGACCCATTTCCTCTCTACAATTCATTCTTTACACAGCCAAACAAACTGTGACCCTCTCATGCATCCATGTATATATATATCTATATTCAAAACCATGCATACTAATAGTTCATCACATCTATATAAACATGAAGAGGGAATACCATTCCTTTCCTATGCCTCGTTTCAACATACCAAACCTTTCAAAACATATTTCAACATTTCAAAGGATTTTAACAAATGTGTCAATATTCATTTCCACATTCATACCCAATGCACTCTTGCATTGTTTTCAAGATCGTCACACTTTATGACTGGTTCTTGGCCATGGTGTGTTGGAATTTAACCAACCTTTTCCTCATATGGCTTATCCATTTTATTTCACTCTTATCGTAGGACCATACTGCCTGCTATAGGCCAATCACGACCCCCAAATCAGTACACATGAACTCAAAAGTTTCACATGAATTTTAAGCATTCTTCCTCCATTAATAACCAGGGTGCCAACACTCATGGCCACCCAAATTTGTTTTCCTTCAACGCTTACATAATGTAAGTAATACATTGGAAGGTCCTCCTCCCTCAATGGGAAATCCATTGTCTATCCTTTATGCAAACATGCATTTCCTTGAAGCAATTCCATGCAATGTGCTAACTAGGAACACCTTTATTCACATAGAACCAATCCCTATGACCACAGTCTAACGCAGAGTGCTAAACTCTACCTTTCTTGACTGGCCCGAATGGACTCCGTTTACTCTCCATGTGATCAAGAGTTGTGACCTCGGCTCTATTTGTTTTGGCGCTATTATTTTCAGTTCCCGTGTCTAAGCGTTATGATCCTGGCTACACCCCTTTCCTGCAAATCGATGGTGCAGATCCATCTTTCCCCAGATCTAACGATTGTAAGGGATTGCAGACCTCAATCAGCTCGCGATTTAATTCTCCTTTCGATCCCTGCAATGAATACGGGTCGCCCGATCTACGATCAAACCCCCAAACTCAAAACAAAACTATACTGAGTTTAATTTATGGGTACAGGTCCTAACATTAATCTGCATACATAAGCCTTCCCCACAATGAATACGGGTCATCGATCTTATCCCTAGATCGATTCTAAACCACACAATTCCAAATACAACAATCCCAACATAGAAGTATTTGACCAAGAATCTAGACTGAGAGCAGAGCCTTGATTTGCCAAATTCAACCACTGAACCCAATCAAGGTACGAGTTTATGTGGCACTAGCATGTGGGTTCCTTGCATGTCCTCCCATCGATCGTTCACAGATCAACGGTTCACAGTGATTGTAGAATCCCCAATGTGTTCGCTCTTTATCAAATATTTCAATCTCCATAATCTGAAAAGTGCTCGCCCAACTCCTTAATTGTGATCGTTGATCATCCACCCCGACGAGATCAACCGTGTTGGTTGATTGTGGGTCATGAACTAGTGCGCCCGTTAATTCCGCCTTCGTGCTCTGCAATCAATACAAGTCATCTGATCTACGATTGGAACCCAAACTCAAAACAAAGCTACATTGAATTTAAATTACGGGCACAGACTCCGCCGTTAACCTGTGTGCCCATTCAATCTCTGCAATGAATATGGGTTGTCGATCTTATCGAATGACTGGCGTTTGATCCATTAACTCCAGTGGATCTTGAAATCGATATGACGACTGAGATCAGTTTCCTTCTGATGAACGGCTCATGTTCACTTCCTCTGTCAGGCTCTTGATTAACCTGACTCGATCAGGGTTTTCTTTGACTATCCTCATGATCTCAATCTGTAGTTGATCAAAGGTATTTCTACGATCTCCTAGTAAAGGTTTTTGACCTTTTGAGTCAACAGAGATCATTTCGTTCAGATGTTGCTGCATCATATAATCAATCTTCACTGTAAGAGGTTCACACCTCCAACATTCAGGTTCTCCTTCCCGAATCATACCCTACTTTGGTATCCATGGCATACAATTGTTCTTGGTTGCTGGCACCCTCTTTCTGATTTTCACCTCATCAACAGTGCTTTAGCGAGATTCTCACAATCATGTCATTAATCTTTCGAACGCAGTCTTCCCATGGCCATCCTCTGCTTGAGGTTGCCCATTATTGGTAACTTTCTTCCTCAACAGTTCCAATTCCTTTCTATACACAACATGCATCATTAGTTGTAATATCAATTAAAATGCATGTATCATAACATTCAAATCCATAAAACTTCTTCAAAATGTCCTAGCATATCTTTATGCATTTCATCACATTATCCTCAAGGATTTCCATGAATTCAATATACACAGTTCTCGATTGTTTCTGCAGTAATAAAATCATCATCACTATGGTTTCAAAACATTTACTTTTGTTAGTAAGTTAGCTTTTTCATTCCATAGGAAACATAACACATAGCAAGAAAGGAGTTAGGGGCTCTCCCCTTCTTCCAATTCTTTCTACACCGCCTAGGACTTTTCATCCCAGGTGAGTTATCTCTAAAGGCCTCGCTGCCTTTTCTTAACATGGCTCCAACCAAGCCTATTCAATCAAACAAACTCCTTTATTCATTCATTATTCTTCTTATTCATTACATGATGCTTTCAAAATGTAATCTTCAAAGGCATAATCATTTGCCTCTTATCATGACAACAGAGCATCTTTGTTCATTTACCCTTTTATCTAATTATATTATTATTCCCTGAGGAAAGGGAATACATGTCCCTCAAGCTATTATTTGGAACAAAACTTTCATGACTCTTCATAATGGAGTCATCCATGCATCCATAGTATTCATTTAATCTGGACAACGGAAATTCTTGCTTTATATTTCACTCATCAAGGCAACCATATGGTGCCTACAACTATACTCTTTCATCATACATGTGCATCACTTGCATGTTTAATATCATTCATACCTAACTGGTATTTATATCAGGCTTCATATTAAGAAGCTTCACAATGCATTAAACCCATTCACTCGAGCATAATTAGATACAACTAAGTATTCATCATTCTAGCTTATTGCTTACACCTTTTCCATGTCATTCACACACATGGACATATCATGCCTCTATATCATTTTCCCAAGGATCTTCCAAGCATCCTTATGATCATGTATACACATTTGTGGATATGTAGGTGCATCTATTGCACCTTTTTACCTAATGCATTCACTTGATAGTTTAATTTCATCATTAGTGTCCTTTAGCTTGGGACTTTAGTCACTTACAGGACTAATCTCACAGTCATATTTCGTATTGATGTTGCCTTCTCTCATGGAAATAACCAACCAAGGTCACTTTCCTCTTTACGTGACAACATCTAGCAAGAAAATCTCCTTGCCTCAACGTCCATAGGGTTTTACCCATATCACCTTTCTCCGGTTATGAGGATTTATATACTCCGAGTTTAATGTAAAGCAATAACTATAACTTCTTAGGATCCTACCTGATCCTATCAGATTTCTTTAAGCCAACAAAGGTATTAACCATTATATAATCAGCCATCATCGGTGCTTGAGGTTCAAACTACCCATGCTTAGAAGCAGTGTTACGAACACCAAGTCATCCGTCCTTCGGGCTTCAGCTACTCTTGACATAACCCTGCCACTTTCAGCTATCCACATTCAAGTCTTATTATAAAGGTTAATTATCATATCCCTACTCCGGTAAGAGTAGTTATCACTTTGACAAAGGGCTAAATAAATTCTTTTGTTGGAATTCAACAAGAAGTCCCAAAATCATAGGTTCAATCTGTAGTCCTTGTCCTCAAGGAGTAAATGCAGATAACAATACCTCTTTATCCGACTCATGCATGATCCCATGTAGTCCAAGTGTTGTAACCATGCTCTGATACCAATTTGTAACACACCCACAATGGGGCATAAAAATTTTCTCTTTTCTTAAAGGACAGATTCTCCATCCATGGTTTCTAATTTGGAAAGTCGGGGAACCAGTCCGACCTCCCCATCAAGGATCTCTGATTCTGGATCCAAACGAATCTCTAAGACCTTAATGGTATTGTTCTGCAATTAAACGTAGACTCTTTTGACTTTCAGGTGCAGGTCTAATGGTACTCGTGACCTTCCTCTTTTTCTCTTGCAAAATCTCCGAGCTTGGGCGCTAGACCCTTTTCTGATAAGCCCTTCCTTGTCATGACCTTGGGCGATGAACTCACGTAATCCACGCAATTGCGGACGTGATCAAAGGTGGTTTGAAACCAACTAATTTTCACCTTGCAATTCACCTTGAGCCTCCACGTGTCCTTTCTCCAAAACCGTGGTCTGGTTGCATCACGCCCTCAAATTTTTAAAGTTCGTGCACCTCGGTCCCCGCAACGCGACGGGACCGTCGATCTCATGACCTTGATGATGCTTCTGAATTGACGGCTCAGATCTATCCTTTCTGAATATACGGATCATATCTAACCTTTCTAAATCAATGACTGTGATTTATTTCGTGATTTGTGTTTCGGTAGTTTCAACTCTCAACTTTCACTTCCTCCGTCAGTAGCTATCTTCCGGAGTGGAAGAACTGCTGACACCTCTCTTCAACAAACAGACGGTTATAATGAACTCTGGCTCTCCGAACTTCGAGAGTTCTTGCTCTTTCATCACCCTTTTCTTCCGGAGTGATCTATACCCAGAGTTGTATATCAGACGCCATGCATCTACTCCGATCAACGGTGTACATCTGGTCTCCACAAACACAAATATCCGGAGTGAATCCTTCCGGAGTGTCAGATATTCTGACACCTATCCTCTCCAAGTCGATGGCCCAAGTCCTCTTCGGGACTTCGACACTTTTCAACCAAGACCATATCAACGATCCTTCAGCCTCCTCCTTGATCAACGATCGAGATCTCCNGATCTGGCACCACACATCCACTTTCAAATCAACGACTATCATCCACTTCAGGACTTCGCCCTTCGGCGATTTCAAATCTCAATTTCCCCATGCTATGCTTCTCCCGGAGCATTTTATTCAGAGTTCACGATCTGATGACATGTGTCCTCTTGCAGATCAATGGCTCCCAGCTACTTCGGCTATTCGGGGTTCGGTGCTTTCAAAGTTTACTCCTTCGTTTTCTCCCAGAGTTCACGATCTTTCGCCACGTACCCTCTGTATCTGACGATCCAAATTCTCTTTCGCTCTTTGGCTCTTTGGGCTTCGAGAGTTTCAGACTTCTATGCACTCATTTCCTAGAGTGCTTTCACCCGAACTTCATGGATTTCCTCCATGTGTCCCTATGCAATGGACGGTTGCGATCTTCTTCGGCCTTTGGGGCTTCAAGAGTTTGTCACACTCCTCACTTGGAAACCTCAGAAGTAGGTTTCCCTAAAGTCTCTGATCTATCGACACGTATCTCCTGTCGGTCGACGGACATGATCTACTTCGGGTCTTTACCTGGAGTTCACAGACTTACGCCACCTATCCTCTGGATCCAACGGTTGACGTTTACTTCGGACGATCCGACGGTTGATGTTTTCTTCGGGTCTTTACCTGGAGTCTACAGGTTTACGCCACCTGTCCTCTGGATCCGACACTTGAGATTTACCTCGTTCGCCTTGACGATGGACGGTCCCAAACTACTTCGGGACTTTGGTAAGTCCACTCTCCTACGTGTGCAAAGCACTAAGGCTCAGGAACCTTGCTCCAATCAGACGAATATTGGTCCTCTGCGCTATGATCCAATAGCCATTGTCTCTCCTCCTCCTGAGCTTATGATATCTTTCGACTTAGAAGATTTTCTAAGTGTTCAAAGGCCGCGACCTTTTCTCCTCCTACGGGTCCGTCTCTTGGAATTTGTCTACACACCTGAAAGTTCTATCTCCTCTGAGATTGATTCCCCTTGAATATTTCTCCTTCCCACGCACTCCTTGCGTTTCAGGGATCTTGTCAAACTCAGATCGAAGGTCAACGACGATTGACGGTTCACAAAAATTGTAGGGTTCAACCTCCGCCATTAGGGGAGTGCTCGCTCGACTCTAGTCTAATCCTAGTCGTTGATCTTACATTCCCAACGAGATAAACGACGTAGGTTTATCGTGACCATGAACTAACATGTCCGCTATCAGGTTCTTATGTCATGGGTAGTTTTGGTAACTTGACTATCCTCTGCCTCCCAGATCTGGCGGTCGGGACGGTTCCTGAGCATCCTCATATCTAAGGCTGAGGGTTAACTTCGGGACTTCGAAACTTCGGGGATTTTACCTCCCTTATGATGAACTCACTCAGTTCACCGAACTTGCGAAGTCCAAATGAATCCAGGGTTAACTCCCACGCTCTTTCCCGTACCCAACGGTCATAACAGACCGTGGATTCTTTCGAACAGATTTCGTCCGTTCGTCTTCCAAACAAAGGACCCCCCCCCTTTTTGATAATTAAACCTCATTGTTCTTCATGAGATTTTTTATCTCTGAAAGGCTTAAGATCTTTCCACTCTTTCTCTTGAACTTAACGCTTGGAAGAATCCTTCCGCGCACCCCTTATGCTCATTCCTCAACTCTAGAACTTAAGTGGTTCTCAGTCTCTACCTGCCTCGCAGAGATCCTATGCATATGTGCACTATCTCTCCTATTATTTAACACACTCCCTCCTCCAAGGGACTCCGAACAACTAGGAGTGTCGACATGCGTACGTGAAACTATGCCCAAGATCGACGAACTCACAGTTCGTGGATCTAGTTTAAGCCACCACAAGCCGTAAGCATTTACGAATACAAAACATGTCCAATTCATATAATTTATTACTTTCCTAATTACACCATCAAGAAGACACAAAAAGGGATACAGTATAAATCATTAAGCAAACATATCCATCCCTGGGTCATTCACAGTATATTTAATTTTATTACATAATTACAGCGATATTTCACAGGGTATGAGAATACTTATCTATTACAAGTTGCATCCAACTAACTGACTATGGGTGTGTGCCTTTCCACCCAACCATAGGCTCAGAGGCATTCATTCTTAGCACTCTGGCCACCCCCGTGCCAAGCCATGATATCACTAAGGAATTTACGCCATCTCTTAGAGAAAACTCTATCTGTCACAACGACCCTACGAGGTTTATCAGATGCTTTCCTAGCATCAAGCTCACATTTGGTCCTTTAGGTCATGTTCTCTGCACTTCCTTTTGGTTCCTGCATCCCCTTTTCGAGCTTGCACTCTCATCTAGTGTCTCTCCTCTTGTTGTGTGTCTATATGTATCTTACCTTCCCTCCTTTGGAAGGTTTCTGACCTATCCTGTTCCTTCTATTAGAAGGAAGCTCGGGTCTGTAGGTCTCTGTGGTACTTTGGGCTGACATTCTGCAGCTAGACCATGCTTTCAGTCATGGGGGTGGTTGATGATTCCACCACTGGTCCTTTCTTCATTAATTGATTTCCTTCCTCTAGAGATATTATGGCTCGTACTTCAAGGCTTCACCCCCCATCAGTCAGTTATGGGCAATTTAAAATAATACATTTACATCGTCCACATGCCTTATCATGGTAATCCTATTTTATGATTAATTACAAGCTAGGGGAAATAGGGATGTTACATTAGTAGACCTCTCGTGGCTACACTCACCACCATGCTCCATTCCTGTGGGCATGAGGCATCTTAGTGGCCCCAACTTTATCAGCAAGATCCAGACTTCACCACCACCTATCATCGCTTGGGTACATGCACGAATGTCACCAATTTTCACATTCAGGATGGATTGTTATGCCATCCGGGTCATCTTTGTGTTCCTGCAATTGAGCGTGCAAAATTGATTTTGGAGGCTCACTATAATTGGATGGAAGGACATTTTGGCGTGGAGAAAACTGTGGTTGTTCTACAGAAACATTTTATTGGCTAAAACTTCGATAAGACGTCAACAAGTATATCATATATTGCACTGCTTGTGCCATTTCCAAGCCAACCATCAAGAAGCAAGGCTTATACACCCCTCTTCCTACTCCCGAGAGGCCTTGGGAATCCATATCGATGGATTACATGTCTGGCCTTTCGTCCACCAAGCAAGGAAATGATTTTGTATTTGTGGTAGTTGATCGGTTTTCGAAGATGGTCATTCTCATAGCCTGCAAGAAAAGCATCACAATGGCAGATACTTCCAAGCTCTTCTTCGAATGAGTGTGGGTCCATTTTGGGATACCATAGACCATCATCTTCGATCAGGACAACAGGTTCCTCAACACATTTTGGTCAAGTCTCTGGTCATTGTTGGACACCAAGCTCACTAAATCCACTACCTTCCACCCTCAAACCAATGGCCAAACATAGTTCGTTAATCGGATGATTGTGCACATATTCTGCATGTATAACTCTAAGCATATGTGTACATGGAATGAGAGTCTTCCCTATGTTTAGCACAACTACAACATGGCTCTCCATAGCTCCATCAACCATAGCTCCTTTTAGGTGGGGTTGGGATTCCAACCCTTGGGTCCCATTGATGTTGCATTACCTCTTGCAAAAACACAGATAGATTCTTCCCATGTTCAGTCTGAGGCCCACAAAGCCACCAGATTCATTGAGCGGATTCAACACATCCGTTAGCAGGTCCATGAGATTTTGCAGAAATCCAATGCTAAGTACAAGCAGCGCCATGATCAACACCAGGTACCTCACCAGTTTCAGGTGGGAGACAAGTTCTGGTTACATTTGCAGAAAGAGCGCTTTACAGGGGCCCATCGAAAGCTCCGCCCACTTCACTATGGGCCTTACACTATCACCAAGGTTGTGGGTAGCAAGGCTTTTGACCTCAACACTCCACACTTGTTTGGCTTGCACCTAGTGTTCAATGTGGACCTCCTTTGGCCATATTTTCCACCATTATTGGACACCTCAAAGATCGCAGAACAATTGACACCAACATAGATCAACCCTGACTGCATGGAACAAGCATCCATTGATCAAATAGTGGACAAACAGGTCAAGGGCACTCGCCAATAGAGGATCTAGATTTATTGGGTTATCAAGGCAGGGAAACTCGTCCACCAAGGCAAGTGGCTCACCCAAGGCCAAATTTAGCAGAATTTTCCTCACCTGATGGGGGCACTTAACGCAATGGAGACCATTTCTTACTAAGGGGGGAGGAATTATCCAGGTGGATATTGGTGGCCACCCACCTATTCCAACTGGTTCCTATTGACAGTTTTTAGTTCAACACATTCTTTTGTAATTCTTTGTAATTGTGGGTTCTACACTTTCGGGGTTGTTTGAAGCTCAACACAACTTCTAGGTGGATATTGGTGGCCTCCCACCTAATCCAACTGGATTATTTTGGATGTTTTAATGTCAACACATCTTTGTGTACTTCTAGGGCCATTTTGGGGCCCTAAAAAGTGTTTTTTTGGCTTTCCATAGTTAAACTGTAGACATAGTCAGAGTTTGATGGCATAATGTGTAGTTATCGAAAAGACCTTTCCAACGAGCTATCACGTGCCTAAAATGAAGGTCGTATGCAAAATTTACGACCTCGGGAAGTTGAGGTACCAACTTACCTATCGTGGCCCACATAATTTTTGGTGTTTCATCTCCTAGGGTTAGGTTTTTGGATGTCTATGGTTTTGGCATTCATGAGTAATGTTAAAAAGGCCTTTGGAACTTCATTGTAATCATTATGCTCAGACGGATGTGCGTAGCAGCCACATCTCTTCTCAGAGATAGCTACCACCATTCGAGCAAGTTGTTTTCGGTTCTGCAGTTTTACAGTTTCAACCTATTTCATTTATTTAATAGAATTTATTGTTCATTGTTTATCTATTGTTGTTCTTCATATCTCTGTGTTATTGTATTCGGTATGATATTCATTTCGTTCCGCTCATGAATCCAGTTCATAACAGTTGCTTCTAGTTCGACCATCAGCCTGGCGCGTGAGGAATTTACGATTCGGGTGGCCAGAGGTACAAGCATGATGACATCCTCCATTCCCTAAAACTGGGCATTCAATGTTGCACGTATGGACTCATCCCCTGCCAAGGTTTTTGTGCTTGGGCTTCTTTTCCGCGATATCATTCTCTTCTGACTGTCGTAAAAGATTTTTTATATCTTTTTTTGTCGTCGTCCGACCTCTCTCCTATCTGGTTTAGTCTATGTCTGCTACCTCCCTGCTATTTCATTCCTTTCTATCTGCTTCTAGGATTGCCCTGCAAAAAAGCAAGATCTCGATGCAGTGCTCTTACTAAATCCAACATGTCTAGGGGCAAGGGCTCTGCTGCAAGTGATAGGGACCCTATTGGAAATGATGACTCTACAATTGATTCCTCCTCGTCTCTAGGTCAGGCTGAAGTTCCTCCTCAACGAAATTTGATTTCTCCATGGGGTTTCTTTGTCATTGAAGAACCGGAAGTCATGGCTCCATTGGCCCCTGCTTCTGCTCACACTTCACCCCCTCTGATTATGCCTCCAACGCACGACCCCCAACCGGCTCCCTCCAACCCACACAGTAGTAGCCATTCGCCTCCCATTTTTCCTTCCTCCGCTCAACCCAGTTCGCCCCACGAGCCATTCTCAAGCTCCCCTCCCACAGAAGACCTACTCAAACTTATCTTTGACATGAGACAGGCCATGGGTGATATGCAATTTAGTCTGGAGCAGATGCATCAAAGGCTCTCTTGGATGGTCGCTCACCATGTCCACTTCAATAGCGTGCCTTAGGTTTTGATCGTTAGCTCACATGATGCAATTATGTTGGGGATTCCAATTCCCCTGCCTCCGACAACAACATCAAGAAACATTCATGATCATGTTCCTCAAAATGATCAATAGGCAGTTTTTCCTGGTCATCAGTTTTGTGCATCATTGCATTATGTATGTGAATGTTAGTACAGTCTTTTGGTTTCTCAATGTGCATAGCACAAACAATTTTTACTTTCTTAGTTGAGAACACTTGTTATTTTTGTTAGATAGGTCAAAGAGTAAACTCCAACAACGACAAGTTGGTTTCCAATTTTGACTATGTGATCAACTGATTTATTAAACATATATTTTTTTAGACATCTAAAATAATATAAATCACTTAATTACTATATATATATATTATTTTTATTTTTTTTAATATTATATTTGATTAATTT
>JASDQU010236049.1:0-17048 GCA_032191745.1 Picea mariana
TTTTTTTAATTTTCACCAAGTGTTTATTAGTTGACTCTTCTACCCCATTCCCTTGCGGATAGTAGTTTTCAGAATATCTTATTATGATCCCCTTACCAAGGGAAAATTTTTTCTAGAGCGTTGAAGAAAAGTAGGTAGCTTTGTCAAAAACGAGAACAGAGGGAAATCCAAATCTTGTTATCAGCTATTGTTCTAAAAATTTGATTACTACCTTTTCATTAACGCATGTGAGAGTTTTCATTAACGCATGTGAGAGGGACAGCCTCTGTCCATCTCTTAAAATAATATGTGGCAATCAATATATATTTATGTTGTTTTGAAGAATTGGGAGTAATTTATCTTATGACGTCTATTCCCCATTGTCCAAACAGTCTAGATATGGTCACTGGATGGAGTGGAATGACTTTCTTCTTTTCTCTACCAGTACCCAACTGGAAATATTTACATTTCCTGGCATATGCATGAGCATCCCTGAACAAAGTAGGCCAATAATAACCAGCCCTTAATATTTTGTGAGCCGTGGTTTCTCCTGCAAAATGTCCACCCACTGGACTGTCATGGAGCTCTCTCAATTATTATTTTTCATCATCATGTTCGAGACATCTAAGTACCACTCCATCATAATTTATGGGAAAAGCATCAAATGTATGAGGCAATATTGAACAGATTTTAACCTGAGGCTCTCCTTTCTCTAGGGTTTAGGTTTTTTGGACAAGTTCCATGATGCAAGAGATAAGACACGTTTCCATAATAGGATTATTTCCCAGGATGTACGTATAAGGATTTGTTGCACCATAATGATAACTAATTTTCCCTACCCGAGTCTTTTGTGTTAATCTGATCTTGGGCCTTAGCGTCCAGTTTACACAATCCTTGACCTTTGTATATTTTGGCATGTTTCATGTCTAGATCAAATTCTTGGATGTCTTCCATCCAATTTCCCCTTCTTTCTCCCATATCATGTTGAGTAAACAGAGATCGGACCATTGGATGAGGTGCTATGACTTTAGTGTGATTCTTCAGGATATAGGATCTGAAATGTTTGACCGCTTTATATACTACGTAAGCCTATTTTTCTATAGCAGGGTAGTTTAGTTCAGATCCTTAGAGGTTTCTTCTCATAAAATACACTAGTGCTTCATTGTTTTCATCATCCTTTTGCGTAAGTACTGCAGTCAAGGATTGGTCAGAAGCAAAGGTATAAAGGAAAAAAACTTTATTGAAATCAAGGTTTCGTAACATTGGTGCTTGTGAGATGGTAGTTTTGATGTGATTGAAATCACCTTTCCTTTAGTCATCCCATTTAAACTCTACATCTTTTTGAATCATTCTTTGTAAAGGTTTGACAGTTTTAGTGAAGTCAAAAATAATTTTTCTCACAAAAATGATTTTCCCAAAGAAAGATTGCATGGATTTTTTTATTGTGAGGCAAGGGGAGTTGAGCTATCACTTTTATCTTCTCAGGGTTGATGTTAAGTCCTTCTTGAGATATAATATGACCTCGTAGTTTCCCTTCCTCTATGCCAAATATGGTTTTCTTAGGGTTCAAATATATTCCATATCTCCTACACCTTTCGAAGATTCGAGTCAAATGCTAAATGTGGTATTTCTTATTTTTTTAGTACACTGTTACGTCATCTAAATAGACTACCACACACTTGTTAATCAATCCCTAAAAATATATATCCATGTCCCTATGAAAGGTCACCACTGCGTTAATTAGTCCGAAGGGCATGCGTTTATAAGAAAAGGTTCCCCACTTGGTTCGGAAGGTAGTTTTTAATCGATCATCTTCTAAAACCAAGACTTGGTTATATCACCATAAATCATCTAGGAGAGAAAACATTTCAAAGTCAGATACTATCTGTAAGAGTTGTTCCATGGGTGGGACTGGGTAGTTATATTTTTTTGATTCTCTGTTAAGGTTTTTAAAATCCAGACACAAACTGATCTCCCCAGACTTCTTTCTGATAGGCACCAGATTGGATACCCATCCAGAGTGTCTTACCTAAAAGATAATCTTTGAATCTTATAATTTATTCATCTCTTGATATATTAGAGGTTCCATAGATGGGTGGTACTTCCTAATATTTTGTTGGAAGGGTTTTATTCTAGATTTCAATGACATCATGTGTTGGATAATACGAGTATCATACGTTTTCAATTCTTGATAAGACCAAGCAAATAAATCTTGATATTATTTAAATAGTTTAAGATGAGATTTCTTGTCTTCTTTGGACACTGTCTTTCCCAAGTTGACATTCTTGGGATTCTCAGGGGTGCCTAGGCTTATAGTTTCATATATAGGGCATGAGCTCCCTATTTTTGCATTCTTTGGTCCCCTGAATCTTTCCCTCAAGTCAAAAAGGTTATCCAGATTGGCCACTCCTTTAGGTATCGTGTGAAACTTGGGTTCGTCATTAGAAAGATTCATTCCCTTCTTTTGTTCATGGAGATCTAATTATGTGATAATTTCTTGGAATACTTCATCATCAATGGCCAAATCCCTAAAATTCTCTTGATTAGTCAGGAAATATACAACTTGTTCATCACCTTCAAAAAATTTCCAGTTAGAAATGTTGTTAGGTGCCGAAGGTTTTTAGAGTAGTTCCAATGTGAACCTCGAGGCTTCATAATATTCTAAAGGAGATAATCTTGAGGCTGTGTTGGGTAGTGCATCAACAGGGGTATTTTTCATCCAGGGAACATCGGAAATGTTGAAGGCCTCAAAATTGTCTATTAGTATATGTACCTCTTGTTGGTAATTTACTAAGTGAGGTGAATTGCAATGGATAGTATTATTTACTTGCCTAACGATAATTTTGGAGTCTCCAAAAACCTTCAATTCCTTGATGTTTAAGTCGATGGCTTTCTTTAGTCCCTAGACTAGAGCTTCATATTCAACAATGTTATTGGTACATTTGAATTCTAATCCACAGGATAAGAAGTTTTGTTTCCCCTTTGGGTCAATGAGGATGCATCCCACTCCACACCCTTATTGCGATTTAGAACCATCAAATTACAACGTCCAAATTTGTGAAGGGGAATTTCTAACTTCTTCATGTCTAGCTATTTTTTCAATTTTAACCTCCTTGTATGCTACTCCTCTCGGACAATCCTAATAGAGGATGCTTTCTTCTGAGGCCACTAGTAAGTCTATTTGAAATATCATTTCGTATTTTTGTGTGGAAGGTATGTCATACATGTGGGGGGTGACTTTATCGAAATTAGAATCACGGGAGTAGTTTCCTAACACAGGGAACTCTGTTGACGAGGGTTTGAGATATCTTTCTCTATCAATATGGATCATGTTTGGATGTCCTTTCAATGGAAACCATAGGTGATCCCAGTCGGTACTAAAGTATCTATTTAATTTCTCATACCAGTCTCAGCTAAGTAGCATTATATAGGTCTCTGGGATGTCTACCATGATTATGTCAATTACTTAAACACATTTGGGGTCTATAGAAATTATGATCATGACATATTTCAGTTCCCAATGACCTTTACCTGAGTTATATCTAGTTGTATAATGTGTTTATCATTTTTTACCAGGGTTGTGTTCAATTTCTTGCAGATTGTCAATGGCATGACATTTGAGGATGCCCCAACATCGACAAGAAAATTATGTATATTTCTATTAAAAACCTTAAACGTCAAGAGGAAAGGAGTAAGAAAAGGCCTTCCTTTTTTATCCAAAGAACAAGTATTCACATTTGGATTATTTTTTAAGTGTGTGGGAGATGGGGCATCACCTTGGTTAATGTTTGTCATAGAGGTATCTGTTAATTTTAATGCTTGTATAAAAAAATCCTTTTGTTGAGAAATCCTACATATGTCCATGATAGACACATTAGCTTTCATCTTCTTCAAGTATTATACTACGGTGTAGTCTAGCTTAGGTGTTTCCCATGTATGTATGTCTGTGGAATTGTTTTGGGAAGAAAATATGGGTTTGAGGTGATCGACCACTTGATTTCCTTGAGATGTTTGAGTGGTGGTGGGATTACTTTTGACATGTTGACTTTTACTTCATGTCTGTACAACCATAATTTCGATCAAGCGTCACTATACCTCAGTGACATCATTGAAATGTATCGTGTGATCCAAATACCATATCAACATGGTGGTCTCTTTAGGTGGTCCTTGACTTTCTTGATTGGTAACACCCATTGCCAAGCCACTGGGATGTTCAATTAGAGAGCATTCGTTTAGGAATCAATTAGTCATTAGATTCATAACATGCAACCATTGGGGGCAGTCCCTTTCTGAATGATTTTCTTGATGGTACATGTAGAAGGAGTTAGATGCTACATTCCCTAAGTCATTGTTCAAGTTGGTTGGGGGAGGTTATATAGCCTTGAAAGGTGAGTTCCTTTTAAAAAATGGTTTATAATTCCTTTGGCTTTGGTTCCCTTCCCTGACACTCCTTTTCATATCTATGATCGCATTGGAAAGTTTTTTTATCATTCACTGCAGGTTTTATAGATCCCCTCCCTCTTTCTTAGGACCTTGTTTTATTTGTTTTCCAGGGGGTCTTGTTAAGAAAAGTCATCTCTTAGGTAGAAGTTGGGTTTCCTTTTTTATTAGTGAGATCTGAACTTGTTTGCATCCTTTCATTTGGGATTCAATCATTTCAGATTCTTTAAAATGTTCAGCTAGAGTATGTTTGGAAGCACTTTTACAAACATGGAAATAGAAATTGGGAGAACATTAGCATATAATTCAATCTACAACTCCTGGGTAGGTTTATCCTAAGGTTGGAATTTGTTCAAAATGGTGGTGAACCTTTGGCTGAAATCTTTGACCTTTTCTTTTGGACTTGTTAGCACTCATAAATTTCTTTGGGTTGTATCAAAGAAAACCCTAAGGTAATTGTTTCAACCAACTTTAGATTTTATTCTTACCTATACAACCAGATAGGGCTCTCTCAAATGTCTAATGATTGGTAATAACTCAAAGGATTCATCAATAAATTCACAGAGGTCAGATTCTGCAATATGACATGTTTGTTTTTTTTTTAAATGGTTGGTAGGACAAAAAATGGAAAGGTACCATTGGGAAATGGATTCAAGGCCTGAATTTCAATGTTTTTACAATCAACAACTGGTTGGTTTCTTTCTGCAAATTCGAGGAAAAATAGACGCTATGCTTAGAAAATAAATTATATTAGATGAGAGATGGAAAGGAGAAGAAATCCCACTACACTACAGGCATCAATCGGTGGATGAATCTCCAGTGCATATTTAGAAGAAAGGACACAAAGATTAATTACTAAACAAAGCATCAAATGAATATGAATTATGTAAAAGTAACCACTAACACATAAAAACCATCATCAGTGTGAAAGGAGCATCAAACATGGATAAATTCCTACCACTTACTCTCAGAAAATGTTAGCAGAAAAACAAAATCATGGAAATGATATACAAGAAACACATACTAAACATAAACACCATGATGAATCTCAAATTTCAGAAAGAGGAAACTTATGCATTAACTTCAAAGAAATAAACAAGTCTTCTCCCCCAAGGGTCCAAACTTTCTCTTCTATTGTACCATGCAATATCTAGCACTATAGGTCCTTTCCAGCTCACCATTTTGAACTTCAACCCCTTTCCCAAAATAGAAACAGTTACAAACAAAAAATGACAGGTTTTAACTGATTTCCTGCTTTTTAGGAGGCAAAATTATGAAAAATAGGATTCAAAATGCCACTTGTAATTCTAAAATTGTAACATCTGTGTAAAATATGAGAATGATTTTTGTAGGTAAGCTCGTTATAAATAAAAACCTCTCTCAGTTTCTTGAATTCATCTATAGATGGTCGGAATACATGTCACAAAAACATGTCTCAAACAGGAAATCATGAAAACTGAAAAATAGGGCTCAAAGATTCCTTTGAATATCCAAAAATATGATTTTTTTTTAAATATGAGAGTTTTTTATTATTTGATTTGTCCTAGACAAAAACCTCTCAGGGATTTTCAAAATTCCTCTCAAGTTGGTCAGAAAGTGATCTTGAAGTTGACCACTAAACCATTCATTTGCATAGTGCACCCTGTAGCTTGTGCATAGGAAAATCCTATGCACGACAACATCTTCTATGCGACAACATCCTCTGTGCGACAACATCCTCTGTGTGAGAAAATCCTATGCGCGATAGCATCCTTTGTGCGACAACATCCTCTGTGCGATAACATCCTTTGTGCAACAACATCCTATGCATGACAACATCCTCTACGCGACAACATCCTCTTCCTAACGAAATCCTATGCACAACAACATCCTCTATGCGACAACATCCTATGCATGACAACATCCTCTGTGTGACAAAATCCTATGTGCGACAACATCCTTTGCATGAAAACATCCTCTGTATGACAACATCCTCTGTGTGACATCATCCTATGCGCAACAACATCCTCTGCGCGAAAACATCCTATGCACATCAACATCCTCTACATAAGAACATCCTTTGTGCAACAACATCCTTTGGGCGACGAAATACTCTGTGCGATGAAATCCTCTCTGTAATGCGCAACAAATGAACGAAACAAAAGCCTTTGCGCAACAAACTTGCACCATGAGTATGCTTTTGAAGTTTGCAATGATACCAATGACATGGAGTGTCATGATTGTTCCTTCTCTAACCTCATGAAAGGTAATGATGAACCATAATACCTTTTGACATGATATTCACTCTAACCTATGACTCATCTAAGAATGGATTGATTTTCCCAAGATCATATCATGAATTTGAAAAATTTGGACAAACCTATAACTCTAGCTATGAAAATTGTATTGCTAACAGCTGGCTCCAATGGCGATTCTATCATCCATGTGAGGTAGCAAAGAATAATAGGCCAAGTGCCTTATTGATTAGGTTTCTCCCGAACCATTGAAAAATCTGCTCTAACCTGTTACCTGTATCCACTAAAAACCAAAAACTATATATGATCCAAATTGAAATATGGAAACTAAGATGAAAATGAGAATTGCAGATTGTTGAAAGAAATTCCCGCAGAACCAAGCTTATTCATACTCCTACCTACCCTACTTTACTAAGCACAAAGGCCAAATCAAATAATCTCATATTTCCAATGATGCCAGTCAATCAAATGGTTTGTTGACTGCAGCTTGCTTTCAACTCCTCCAGTCATAAAGTCAAAACTTAAATATCACAAGTCATTCCACCATCTAAAACTATCCTCATGCTCAAACATCACATAGCTCATTTCAATTGAATATTTCAGTAGAGCTACAAAAGGAACTTTGAGAAAATAAACAACTATCACTTATTTATGACCAACAATGAGATCACCTTTAAATGGTTCTTTCTGACTGTTGACATTGTCTATTTCATAAAAACGTTTTTGAACATCATCTTTATTTCGATATGAGTATTTTTTACAATGGATGATTTTAGGGGCTAAATTTAGTTCATAGGCTAATTTTCCATGGTTTTTCCAAAAACGAGATTCGCTATTTTAAAAATGATTCACCCAAATTCTATAGGATAAAATTATTTTACCTTAAAAATCGCCAAAAATTTATGAAAACTATATAAAATCCTTATAAATTTGAATATTTTTACAAACATATTGCCAAACATTTATAGTTGACATATGAAGGATTAGTAAGATTCACCAAGGTTTCTACATTTTAAAACAAATTTCCATCCTTAAAAGCATCCTTGTTGTTTACTGATTGAAGATTCATTTTCTATTGGTAGGATGAACCTTGGACTACTAACCTCGGGACTGAGATCATAATGCTTGTAACAGTGAGTCATTGCAACCTCATACCCTCTTTTATATTTTCCTGGATGAGTTAATAATGCTTCATTTGTCTTTAATTCATATTGTTCTTGTTGTTGGCAAAGCAATTCTTCAAAAGGAGATGAATCTTGTGATATCCTTTGTGTTTCTTGTTCTATCTCAAGTTCCATAATAAACTTTTGTAAGAATTCTAACTTATCTTCTTGACTAAACATATGAAAAGAATCCAAATAAGATAATAATGAAGAATGAATATCTCCACACCAATAATGCTTAGGAGACATATCAATCCAATTTATGAAATTTTGAAGAGAAACAAGGTCCTCCACCAACCTCGTTGTTTTGTTTGATGAACTACCTGGATCGAAATCCAAGCTTTCCATTATGAATCCAATACAATATCCATACCTCAAGCTCTTTGAACAATGAAGTCGCCATGAAAAATTTAGCTCTGGATTCTTATGCCAGTGGAATCACCTTCCAACTGATTTTCTAATGTGTGGATTTGCCAGAGAAGAAATAAAGACAATATGTGCCTAAGTGTCTACTGCTCTAAGACCTTAGAACTGAAACAATTTTGTTTTTCCTGAGGAAAATAATAGAAAACGTTCCCCGACAAAGACACCAAAATGTTAGCAGTTAGAAATTTCTTTGGGCTGCATCAAAGAAAACCCCGAGGTAACTGCTTCAACCAACATCAGATTCCATTTTAACCTATACAACTAGAGAGGGCTCTCTCAGATGTCTAATGACTGGTAATAACTCAAAGGATTCATCAATAAATGAACAAAGTCCATATTATGCAATACGACGTGTTTGTTTTTGTTTTACAATGGTTGGTAGGACAAACAAGGGAAATGTACCATTGGGCAATGGAGTCAAGGCCTGAATTTCAATTTTTTTACAGTCAACAACTGGTTGGTTTCTTTCTATAGATTCGAGGAAAAATAGGTGTTATTATCAACAAATAAATGATATGAGATGAGATATGGAAAGGATAAGAAATCCTACTACACTACATGAATCAATCAGTGGACACAAAGATTAATTACTAAAAAGAGCATCAAATGAAGATGAATTATGTAAAAGTAACCATTAACACATAACAAGAATCATTAGTGTGAAAGGAGAATAAAACATGGATGAATTCCTACCACTTACTCTCATAAAATTCTAGCATAAAAGAACAATCATGGAAATTATATACAAGAAACACATACTGAACATAAACACCGTGATGAATCTCAAATTTCAGAAAGAGGAAACTTTTGCATTAACTTCAAAGAAATAAACAAGTCTTCTCCCCCAAGGGTCCAACCTTTATATTCTCTTGTACCATGCAATATATAGAACTATAGGTCCTTTCCATATCACCATTTCAAACTCCAACCCCTTTCCCAAAATATAAACAATTACAAAAAAGAAATGACATGTTTTAATTGATTTCTTGCTTTTCAGGAGGTGAAATTCTGAAAAATAGGCTTCAAAACTCTACTTATAATTCTCAAACTGTAACATCTGTGTAAAATATGAGAACGAATTTTGTATGTAAGATTGTTATAATGAACAACCTCTCTCAATTTCTTGAAATTCATCTTTAGATGGTCGGAATACATGTCGCAAAAACATGTCTCAAACATGAAATCAAAAAAATTGAAAAATAGGGCTCAAATATTCCTTCTAATCTCCCAAAATATGAAACATTTTTCAAATACGAGATATTTTTTTATTATTTAGTTTTTCCTAGATAAAACCCTCTCGGGGATTTTCAAAATTCCTCTCCAGTTGGTCAGAAAGTGATCTTGAAGCTGACCACCAAACCAGTCATTTGCACAACGCACCCTGTAGCATGTGCGTAGGAGAATCCTATGTGCGACATCATCTTCTGTGTGACAACATCCTCTGCATGACAACATCCTATGTGCAACAAAATCCTCTTCGTGAGAAAATCCTATGCGTGACAACTTCCTTTGTGCGACAACATCCTTTGTGCAACAACATCCTCTGCACGACAACATCCTATGCGTGACAACATCCTCTGTGTGACAACATCCTCTACGCGACAACATCCTCTGCACAAAAAAATCCTATGCAAGAAAACATCCTCTGCACGACAACATCCTATGCATGAAAACAACATATGCACGACAAAATCCTATGCACGACAGAATCCTTTGTGCAACAGCCTCCTTTATGCGACAACATCCTCTGTGTGACAACATCCTATGTGTGATAACATCCTCTACGTGAAAACATCCTCTGCGCGACAACATCCTCTACATGACAACATCCTCTGCGCAACGAAATCCTATCCATGATGAAATCCTCTTCAAAACATGCAACAAATGAACGTAACAAAAGGATTTGCACAACAAACTTGCACCATGAGTATGATTTTGAAGTTTGCAATGATACCAATGACATGGAGTTTCATGATTGTTCCTTCTCTAACCTCACAAAAGGTGATGATGAACCATAATACCTTTTGACATGATATTCACCCTAACCTATGAATCATCTAGGAATGCCTTGATTTTCCCAAGATAATGTCATGACTTTGAAAGCTTTGGACAAACCTCTAACTCTAGCTATGAAAATTATGTTTCTAACAAGACTCATAGTGGTGGTGAAAAGTTCATCCATTAAAGCTCCTATAGTTGTTTCTTCAAAAACATTGTCCAAGAAATCCTTTTGAAACTTTGTCCAGCTAGTTATGGAACCAACTGGTAGGTTGAAATACCAAGTTGACATTGAATTTTCAAATTTATAAGGAAACATTGTTCACACTACATCTTCATGTTGCACATTCATCAACCTTATAGATAATATACACTTCTTAATATGGTCCTCAGGAAATCTGGAGGTTTCGGGGTCAAATTTAGGAAGTAATTTTTCTGGATGTCTGGGTAGGTTATGCACCCGTCATGGGATTCCCAAAGCATATTTTTCTAACCATGGTTGATTGTATCTATATTGATATCCATTTTAGCCATTGTTATCATTATCATCCCCCATGTCTTCTGATTCGGAGCCTGAGCGATCTGAGTTAGACCCTTCCTCTTCAAATTCAAAATCGTCAGGTTCAGAGTAATTACCAACTGGTGTTTTGGGTATCAGATTAAGGGGTTATTCGATCTTTGTGAGGGAAATACCTAATAGGTCTTCTACCATGTGAACAAATACCTGGTCAGGGGTGTCAACAACTAGTCTGCTTATTTTTTTTCTTCGAGGAAGTAAAGGGGCTAAAGGTAATGCTTCAATCTGTCACGAATAAGCTTTGGTGATTGTTCTAAACTTATTTAACTCTTTATGGGTAAGAGAGTAAGGTATTTCAAGTTACAGGTTCTCTTCCTCTTCGTTTTGAGGTGATTTACTCGCAGTGGGAGTACTCTATGTATGTGGGTTGTCTTGAGAATGACTAGCCATGCATGTGGGATATTTTGAATCAATAGGCTTTGCAGAATATATTATCAGAAATATTGTTAGCCAGGCATTCGTCAGGCCCTCCTTCTAGCGTCAATTTTGTTGAGGGGTCTGAGATCCCTTTAACTCAAAAGTAGGAACCAAACCCGCTTAAGAGGCCCAATTAGACTTGTAAGCATTTGATGAGACGTAAAGTTCTCCAGATTTGTGATCTGGCTGGAATTATCGATGGGCTTTAATTGTGACTAATAGATATATCTTTTCTTTGAAACCTTTCCTCAGGCTATGCAGTTCTCTTTTTGGTTCTTTTCTAACATTTGTAACCAAATAAAGTTATATATTAAAGTAAATGGAAGAGGGAAGTTAATATATGTTGGAGAAAGCTCAGTTTTGGGATAACCTTTATACCTTAGCATGCAGACGAAGAAGATCTAAACTACTTCAAACTAGCAATAATACCATTGTGACTTGTAGAAATTCAACATCATATGAGATAACAGTTACATAAAGAAAATATATAAGTGACCAGATGTTAGTGCAGGAAAATTAATTTCCAATGCTCTATTATCAATCACATGTTAACACAATCGATTTATATTCATCAACTAGAATAAAAGAACTGTATCAGTATTATAAGATAACTTAAGTAACATATACAACAACTCTTACTCAATACAACAACAAATATTTAATTTGAAGACAGAGATAATCCCCTTCGTTCCAATCAAATTTATGCCTCAGATGAAAGAAATGTCTTTGGTTCTAAATAGAACTTCTTAATTAAAATAACTTGCATAGAAGTAATTCTCTTACAATATTCTGAAAAAAGTCTTTCTCTCCAAAACCATCAACCTCGATCTCAAGGCTGATTCTCTTATTTATAAAATAACTTTAAACTAAAAATATCTACTAAGTTGTGTTAATTCAAGAAAATAACATGTGGTGGACTTTAACTATCTGTTCTCTTTTGCTTCTCTTGAGATCATCTGGTTGTTTTACTGAAGTGGATTGTTCCTCTTGTATTCTTACCATCCATAGAATATATCTATGCATGAATTTGCATATGGGAACCTGTGTTGATCCATCAGAGTGGAGAGGACCTCCTTAATCTCAATTCCACGTTCTTTGCACATGATTAGTTTGACACTAAAGCATTGTACAACTATGAGATATTTAATCGGAGGCTCCATGAACTTCTTCACTTGACCCGAGATCATGCTTGAAACCCACGAAATATTTGTTTCATACACCTGGTATTTCTCTGCATGCCGCTTAACTATGTCACGTAGATTGGGGAAATCCTCCGGTGGGAAAAACTCTGGCAAGTCGGTATTCCTCATTTCCTCATTTTATTCCAACGTTTCTCAAATTCTTCCCATATTTTCTGTTTCAAGGTTCCTAGACCATGTTTACCTAGTGTTTAACTACCTTCCTTATTCGGGCGATATTATTGTCCATGAGCACTTGGATGCCATGCTCTTTTGTATCTTGACCCTTCTATACTTTGCTGATGTAGTATATCCATTCTAAGGCTTGATGTGCCTTCTCATACCATCATTGCATGTCTTTATAGGTTTCCATCCCCATGAGGGTATCTTCTTGGAAATTAGCTATGCGAGTGATGACGAGGTCTCTCTCCCTTGTGAATTGTGCATACATCTCTCATAACTCACACTTCAAAAGTACCACCTCCTATGTTGAATTTTGGTAATACTCTTCTTGATGTCACAAATGGTGTAGTTCTTTCTTCATGGTGGCTACCTCCCTTTCATCCCTTTATTTCCTGTCTAAAGTGGCATCAGTTATGGTCATCCCTGCTTCGATTAGCTCAATTATATTATCACTTTATGTGTCAAACAACGTCTCCTATGTGGTTATTAAAAGTGTGGTATCGAGCATGAGCTTCGTTTTCTTGATTTTTCTTCTCATCACAAATTTCCTTTTTCTTTCATAAGAAATTTCATGTATATCGACGACTTCGTCTACTGGTTCAAGAATCTATTGATCTCCCCAAGATAGAGTATTTCCTATGATTCATGTCGTATAAAGGTTTTCTATGGCGGGTTCTCTATCCCTTTCGAGGGTAGGTGCACAACCTCCTTCCTTCTCAATCAATGGTTTATGTGTTAATGTTGTTCCATCAATTTGTTTTGTTCCATGGCTTGGTCCACTTAGTCACCTAGCAGGGGAATTTCTTGTATGGTCCATTAAATGGCCTTTTACTACTCCTTGTCGAATGACAAAGTATTTCTCCTAAATGAATAAGTAGGAAAAGGATCGATATTGGATGGGAATTTGGTTGTTGGGATGTCAATTTCTGGATGCCCTATTACTTCTTCTTGTTCACCTGTGTTCAAATCACTCTTAGAGCTATCATATTGAGGTTATGTTCCTAGCTGATTAAGAAATACAGTATCAAGAGTGTTTCTAGCTTCTAGGTCACATGCTTGGGGATTTGGGACCAAATCATCGGAAGCAGGAGAAGATGTTTCCCCTAGTTCTTCCTCTTGTGTGTTTTTCACATGGGTTATCTATGAAGCTTCTGAAACTTCCTCTTCATCATATATGGTGGTTAAATCTATGAGGATAGTAGGCATACGCATCCCACTTGATGCTCTTGCTAAACTTCGCTGAGTTGTAGTAGTCACCCGTGATCCTTCCTGTGGTGACATAGGGATGGTTTTTTCCTGTTCAACACTCTCTTCCAGTGGAATTGTCTTTGAATTATCTAGTTTTGCCTCATCGTTTGTATCGACCGGGGTAATTCTAAAGGGTCTTATCAAAGGATTAAGTGGTGGATCTTCCCCTAATCTTTGCATATCTCTCTCGGCTTATTCTAGTAACAATATCCCCCTTCTTTGTGCCTCGACTGCCTCTGTTGCTCAATTTTATTCTCTTACCCTAATGGATTCTTGAGCAATGTGCTCTATAGTCTCAACTTGTTCATCAATGGTAATTTCTTTGAATTTCATCATATTTGGGTTCTCACTTCTATAGATTACTTCCTCCCAGCCTCGGGCAACCTCGGTAAAGATCTCATCTTCCAAGCTATCATGAGCATATGGCCAACATGAGGACAACTGCGATATGTGTTGGAGTAGCAGGCCTTTTGGATCATGCTTGTGAAAATGGCCTATGGGGAATCAATACTCAAGCTGAATCAATCCCTCTTTTCTCCTATGCAGTGTCTTTTACCATGTAAACCCCGATATGAAAACCATAAGGTATGAAATCCCTCTTCTTATCTTTTACCAAAGAGGCATTATAGCCTTGCAGACCAAGAGGCATTATAGCCTTGTAGAATGGTCTGGTAAAAAATTTCTCCCAAAATGAGATAGTCTGGGACATGAATGGGGAGTAGGTGTGGTGCTCCAGTAGCCCCGAACACTCTGATATAAGTGCTCGTTTCTTCAAAATACCATTCTCCCACTTTGGAAATCATCTTTTTGTCTATCGTTGAAAGCCTTGGGAATTATTTTCTAAATATAATGAAGTGCACTCAGGCTATGAACTCATCACATATCATGGCGTAAAATGCTTTGTACCTGTTTTCCCACAAAATGTTGAAATAAACATGCACGGGTAACTCAACAACATGGAAACTTAAATTCATACCTATGAAAACATTTCTTGCACAGATTATGTCCAACAGGTACGATGCCATGTGGAAAACTAGTGTTTCTCCATCCTTTGGTGTTTGGGCCTGTAGAATGTTGATGGTCAGTTGTTTGGAAATGATGGCTCCCCAATTGAAACTTCTCCCAGATATTTCCACAGTATATGCCAAGGGCATCCACGCTTCTAAAAAAATTGAGGAATATTTTTCCCCATACAATCGGCAAATTAAATCCATTAAATACATATAAGGCTCTCTTACGTTTATCATGTTGTACCAGCCATTTATCTTATTTTTGAACTTCTTATATTCTTTCCACCATGAGGCCAGTAACCTGTTGGTGTCATGGAATTCATAAAACTTGACCAAAAATTATGTATTCATTCTCTCCTCTAGGTCTCTGAGATTGTAGTATTTATGTACCTCTACTGGGAGGAAGACACCAACACATTCACCCTCCCCATTATTGACTGTGCAGTTCATCACGTCTGTGTGGTCAATTATCCATCCTAGGGTTTCGATGTAGGGAAGAACTAGGATTCGGTAGGCCACCATATGAAAGTATGATACCTAATGTTCAGGAAAACCTAGTCATCCAATCTGCCGACGTCTAAGTTGTTGTGGGGTGTAAACTCTGGTTAATATTCTTGATTGATTTTGTTAAAAATATCCCCCCAATGTGGGAGCATTACTTTAGATCAAGTGCTTGCCTCTGTGTCCCCAAAATCTAGAGGTTGGGTATATTGTTTCTTTGTGGATGTTCAAATAGATGACTCTATCCTTGAAACGAATTCCCTTGTAGTCATCGATTTTGACCCTTTGTCAATCTCCAATTCTTTCATTGATCTGAAATCGGATCCAGAAGCCTGACAGGGCTTAAAAAATGCTTGAAACTGAAAGTGCTCAAAATCCAACAAAACCAATGCCATTGCATCCGTCTCGTCTTCCCGATTCCGGCGGCATATTTACTTTGTCAAACGGACTCCGTATGCAAAAGTTATTGCGTTCTGATCGGAAGCCCAAACAGGTAAAAAGTCAAAGGTCAACTGGTTAAAAAGTCAACGCTGATGTCATCATGCTGACTGTGTAGGAGATGACGTGGCACTCTCTGGTTGATGGTGATTGGACAGGTTTGCTGACAGGGCAGACATGTGCCAGGTAGTTGGACCAGTCAATGGTTGACAAGTGGCATTTGTCCGTCGAATGGGAAAGTGCCACGTGGCCTAGTCATGGGCAGCCACGTGGCACCCAGTCATCAATCAAAGTGGCAGGTTTCAAAAGTTTTGGGGTCCCTGGGTTTTGAACCCATGACCAACCACTAAGCAAAGCCTTCACAATAGTCCTATAACCAATGCGCCCAAATTATTTCATGTTATTAAAACCCATATTATAAAAGTTATTACATAGTATTATGGCACATAAAGGAGTTATGGGCCAGCACTTAGCCCTTTGGGTTAAGCGCTTGGCCATATGAAGCCATGCGACCATTCAAAGAGGGCGCGCGCCCAAGGCTAAGGGGCCAAGCCCGAAATTTAACCATTTTATAACTATAAAGTGGGTTTTTAACCACTTTTTTGGTTTTAATTAATGTTTAAGCCATTTTTAATGTAATTAACTCATTTTGGGGAGTTATTGGGCATTTTTAGAGCCTAAATTCGTGGAGGAAGTTGGAGATGGATAACTAACTTCCCAACTATTTAACCAAGGCCTGTTTGAATCCATGGAGACATCTTTTTGAGAGTATTCAGAGCAGAGATGCTGAGGAGAAGCCAAGTCAAAGCCAGTTGGAGGCAGAGAAGCCGTTGAGGAGGAGATGTTGTTGGACCATTTCTGAGAGATCCGGATGTCCGTTTCGCGTGCTGTTTTGTGTGCATGGTTCCAGAGATCTGGGCGAACATGACCAGATCAGTCTTGTAGCCATTCGGCATTGTAATGATGTAATATTGAGCTTTCAAACAAAAATAAAGAAGCCTCACCCACAGAGAAAAGGCTCGGAGACATAGGCAAAGTTGTGCCAAACTCCGTTATCAACCTGTGTGTCATGGTTTGTTGTTTATGTATTTTATTGCATTTCATATCTGCACATATATGTATATGTTTATATAATTCCTTTTCTTTTGTCATTATTTTGCTAAGTTTCTCAATGGTTAATTAACGCATGCAAATAAAAACTCAACCATAAGTCATTCAAAAACTCCTGACGGATCAAGTGGTATCAGAGCTAGTTG
>JASDQU010236050.1:7803-21156 GCA_032191745.1 Picea mariana
TCTCTCAGAATAAGCCAAAGATCGCAGCCACATCCAAGGTCTCTGCAGCTGACCTCTCCACACAGCAAAAGCAAGTAGATAAGGTCGTGGAAGAATACTCAGATATCTTCTCCTCACCTACAGAGGTACCTCTGCACTACCAGGTCAAGCACCCCATCGATCTGACCCCCAGTGCACCGCTGCCCAATGGGTCAGTCTATCGTTGCTCTTTTTTAGAGAATGAGGAGATCAAGAGAGAGATCCAAGAACTGCTCCACAAGGGGCACATATGCCCTAGCTCATCACCTTGCGGGACCCAATCATGTTGGTACAAAAGAAAGATGGAATTTGGCGACTCTGTATTGATTACTAGGTTCTGAATAAAATCACTGTCAGAAACCGGTAACCGATTCCCCGAATCAATGACCTCCTTCATCAACTCACGGGGGCCAAATACTTCAGTAAGATTGATCTGAAGTCTGGCTACCACCAGGTCCCAATAGAACAGATAGATGTATGGAAGACCGCCTTCAAGTCAAATGAAGGACTTTTTGAATGGTTGGTCATGCCCTTTGGTTTGACAAATGCTCCAGCCACTTTCATGAGGATGATGGATGATATACTGCGACTATTCACCAATACTTTTGTAGTGGTGTATCTGAATGACATTCTAATTTACAACAAGACTTGGGACGAACACTTGCAGCATATTTAGCAGGTTCTGCACACCCTGCGGCAGCACAAGCTATACGCCAACATGGAAAAATGCTCCTTCGGCATGGACAGGGTCCATCACCTGGGCTACATCATTGATCAGCATGGCGTACATGTGGATCCAACCAAGATCCAAGTCATCCGTGACTGGCCAGCCCCAACAACACTCATTGAGATTCAGAGCTTCTTGGGACTTGCTAATTTCTACCACAGGTTCGTGTTAGGTTTCTCCCATATTGCATGGGCCCTCAACCAAATAAATAGGGGTGGTGGTAAGGAGAAATTTGCGTGGGGCTAGTCCCAACAACAAGCGTTCAATGATTTGAAGCAGCACTTGTGCTCAGCACCAGTACTTTCACTACCAAACCTGCAACATCCCTTTGAGATCGAGATAGATGCTTCAAACTATGCCGTGGGCGCCATTCTCACTCAGCACGGCCACTCCGTGGCCTATCATAGTGAGACACTGTCAGATACTATCCGTAAGTACCCTACTTACGACAAAGAAATGTAATCCATTGCGCAAGCATGTCGCCAGTGGAGACATTACATTCTTGGGAAGGAGACAGTCATCCACACTAATCATAAGCCACTGCAGTTCATGCAAACATAGGGAAAACTGCAAAATGACCGCCATCAAAAGTGGTCCACATACTTGTAGCAATTCCACCTCAACATCAAGTATAAAACAGGAAGCACCAATCGCATCGCTAATTGCCTCAGCAGACCGCCAGTCATGGCACTCACCACGGTGCTAGACTCTTGCGGCCATGAGACATTTGGATGGCCCCAACTCTATGAGACAGACCCTGACTTCGCCACCACCTACCAAATGTTGGGTGCAAATGCAGTTGTCGATAATTTCCATATTCAAGATGGGTTGTTGTGTCATCTGAGCCATATCTTTGTTCCATCAAGCGAGCGAGCGAAGATGATCTGGGAAGCCCACTACAGTCGGGTGACAGGACACTTCGACATTGAAAAGACAGTGGCGATGCTACAGAAACATTTCTACTGGCCGAAACTTCGACAGGAGGTCGGCAAGTATATCAGGTCCTGCACTACCTGCGCTATTTCCAAACCAACCACTAAGAAATAGGGCTTGTACACCCCTCTTCCTATTCCTGAAAGTCCATGGGAATCCATCTCAATGGACTACATGTCGGGCCTCCCATCCACCAAGCGGGGAAATGACTGTGTTTTTGTGGTTGTTGATCATTTTTCTAAGCTGGCAATTCTGGTTTCCTGCAAGAAGAGCATCACAGCAGAGGCCACTGCCAAGCTCTTCTTTGAATGAGTCTGGGTACATTTTGGAATCCCACAAACCATTGTCTCGGATTGGGATAGTCAATTTCTCAGCACATTCTGGTCGAGCCTCTGGTCACTGCTGGACACCAAGCTCACCAAATCCACAGCCTTCCACCCCCAGACAGATGGCCAAACCAAGGTTGTAAATCGAATGATTGTGCATATCCTTTGCATGTATAATTCAAAGAACCCTCACACATGGGATGAGAGCCTTCCTTATGTCCAACATAGCTACAACCGAGCCTTGCATAACTCAACCAACCACAGCCCCTTTCAAGTGGGGTTGGGATTCCAACCATTGGGTCCCATAGATGTTGCACTTCCCCTTGTGGTCACCTCGACTGACTCATCTCCTGCTCCAACTGAAGCTGACAAAGACACCTGGTTCATTGATTGGATCTATCACATCCGCCAATAAGTTCAAGATATCCTACAAAATTCCAATGACAAGTACAAACAGCACCATGATCAACATCGAGTGCCGCATAAGTTTCAGGTGGGCGACAAAGTTTGGTTGCACTTGCAGAAAGAACGCCTTACAGGAGCCCATCGGAAGCTTCGCCCACTCCATTATGGACCGTAAACTATCACCAATGTCGTGGGGGATAATGCTTTTCAGCTCAACATTCCTCATTTCCTTGGCCTGCACCCAGTGTTCAACGTGGATCTCCTTCGCCCTTATTTCCCACCATTATTGGACACCTCAAAAGTAGCAGAACAACTGACACCAACAGAGCTCAACCCCAACTACATACAACATGCATCCAATGATCAGATTGTGGACAGACAGATCGAGGGAACTCGACAACAAAGGATCCAGCTTTATCGAGTCGTCAAAGAAGGGCAGCTCCTGCACCAAGGCAAGTGGCTCACCCGGGGCCAAATTCAGCAGAAATTTCCTCATCTAATGGGGGACCTCAACGCAATGGAGACCATTGAATCTTAAGTAGGGAAGATTGATCTAGATGGATATCGGTGGCCACCCACCTTTTCCAACTGGCTCAAAATATTTTTCTGACATTTTTGGCAATTTACTATTTTTAGTAGTTTTTACTTCCGGGGCCATTTTGAGGGCCTAAATGAATGTTTTTCAGTATCAAGCTCCTCAATGATATCCAAAGGCATGATTAATCCCCCAAAATGAATTGTCCCGGTGATACCTTTCCAATGGGCTATCACACGCCTAAAATAGAGATCGTATGCAAAAGTTACGACCCCGAGAAGTTGATGTACTAGCTTACCCAAACAAGGCCCACATGACTTTTGGCGTTTCATCTCCTAGGGTTAGGTTTTTTGGATGTCTAGGGTTTTTGGCATTCTTGCTTATTGTAAAAAGGCCTTCAGAGCCTCATTGTAACCTTCTTCTTGTAAATGCGCGCTGCCGTCACATCTCTTCTTAGAGATAAGCTGCCACCATTCCAACAAGCTTGTTTCCGCTGCATTTTACAGTTTCAGCTTATTTTGTTATTGAATAGAAAACCAATTTTACTGTATCTTTGTTATTTTGTGTTAAGAACCTGTTAATAATTTGTATTCATTTCGTTCTGCTCATAAAATCCGGATCAGTCAAAGGCACATCTTGAAGTTAAAGGGAATGCTCAAAGAACAAGAAGAGAGTTCTAAATTAGAAGAAGAGATCACAAGACTAAAGAATGGAAAAGAAGACATGAATATAGATTATGAGATTAGTAAAAGTTTGAAACTATTGTCCATCTCAAAACCCAAATTGAAGAAGCCAAAAGAATAGAGGAACTATCGAAGATTCAAATAAATGAAAAGGAAGATTCATGTTGCAAGTTAGAAGCTGAAATTGTTGACCTTAGAAAGAAGGTGGAAAAGTCAAACAAATTCTTGAATAGCTCACGAATCTTGGATGAGATATTGGAAATTCAAAGACCATCATGTGATAAATAAGGTCTTGGATACAAAGGAGAAGATACGCATGTTGAAGCAAGCACGTCAAATAAGCATGAGGTAAGTCCATCAAAGAAAGAAGATAATATTGCAAAGAAACTATCTACACAAGGCAAAGAAAATTTCAAAAGTACAAAGTAAGAAGCCATTTTTGGGACACCAAAGAAAATGTATGAAAGTATTTTTCATGGGCATTTTTATTCATGTAATGGATATGGTCACAAATCTTTTGAATGTAGATCTTATGAAATGAGATATAATGGAAGATTCTATAACACCACAAGGTGTTGGAGATGTGATCAAGTAGGACATATTGTTGCTCACTATAACTCTATGAGATGCTACAACTATAGTGGATTTGGCCACAAATCCCAGGAGTGCTGGAACACAAGAAGAAATTCCATGATGATGACTTCACATAGCATGGCTAGAAGAAGGAATGAAGTAAGAAAGGGAGACATCTTTGAAAAGATGGATACTCAGAGCTCAAGTTCTGAAGACAAGGGTCATCTACAGAAGTGGGTGAAGAAGATAGAGCAGCCAGATCAGAATGAAAGATTGAAGGGAAGTTCAAATGTGCCATTTACTAAGGCACACGTAGGTAATAGTGGTGACAGTCGCATGTCCACACATTCTGACCTTGAATAGGTTGCGTACACACGCGCTCAGTTGTGCAGCAGACCGTGTGTATGTTGTAAAGCCTTGGGAAAAAGACAATGCACATGGCTTGGAGTTTGATGTGATGGTATAACTCTGTATTGTAGAGTCTGACATTGTTTATTGTAGGTTCTGACACTATTTTCTGCAGGTTTTCATGGTTCTAAGTGAGATCACTCAAGTTTATGATATAAAATAAATATTGGGTGCATGGCACTAACCCATGAGTATGGTTTGATGTTGATGTGTTGGAGTACATGGCTGGTACCTTTTGAAGTTTCATTGATATATCTTATGATGTATTATTAGAAGCATATGGTATTGTTGGATATCATGGCTTATTAACACATGGTTGATATACTTTCTTGGTGCAAGTAATGATGTATGATGGTACACTCATGGATGGTATTTGTTCGGCATATTAGTAGATGCACATGTTGGCATATGGTGGATACATTTCATGGATGATATCTTTTGACACATTGTTGATGTACATGGGTGTTGTGCATGGTGGGCACATTTTGGTACATGATGTACTTGGTGGATATATTGTTCATGATTCTTGATTTCATTGATGCCATATATTTTGTTTCATGATGTATGGTATGGCACAAGTTTGATGCATGAACAGGTCCAAGGATCATCATATGGTAGCATATTGTTCATCTTGCAGAGAAGATAGGGGGAGACATACCCTTAGGGGGAGTCATTCTTCTTCCCATGATTCTAGGAGGATATACTTATCAAATATATACCTAGAAAAGAGACCTATATTTGAATAAAGAGCACAGAAGAATAATTCCAAGGGGAGCGATGGTCACAGGGGGAGTATGTTTGATGTATTTTCAGCATTACATCAGATTGATATCCCTTATTCAAAAAGGGAGAGATTATACAGCGGCAACAAGATAGGGGGAGCAGCCCCAAGAGGAGAATGGCCCTTTTTCATTGATGTCAAAGGGGGAGAGATAATCACATTGATGTATTCTCATGGTGAGATCACTCAATGGTATAATAAAAAAGATAATCACATTGATGTGATTGATGTCAATTGATGGGGAGAGATTGATGTGGAGAGATAGTCACATTGACTATTGATGTAGAGCATGCCTTGTCTACATGTTGACATCAATATTTGTAATTGGAGTTGACATCAATGTTGGTATTGCCATCAATGCCAAAGGGGGAGATTGTTGGATCATGTTGTCATTGATGCCAATGGTTTGATTATTAGGGACATTGTTGGATCATATGTAAATGGTTTGGTTTGATTGATGTCATTGATTGATGTCAAGTAAGTGATTGATATGATGCCCTTGATGAGAATGATATATGTCCAAGTGGAAACCAATCGATAAAGATGGATCATTGCTATGATGCATTGATGAAGATGGATCAATGAGTTGTCATTGATACATGATGCATAGTTGATATATATGATGCAGTGGTGAATTGATGCAAAGATGAATCGTTATTATCTTATCATGGTTGATAAGGTGCAAAAATGGAAAAAAACTCCAAAGTGGTCCTCTTATGGTGAAAGCCCTCTCGGGAAGACGCTTTACGGAATGAGTTATTCTAGAAGAACGGTTGGAGGACCCATGCTTATATGTGGATTAATGAGATGAAGATCAATGAAGTTGTTGGTGAAACTATCCTAGATGGATAGTGTTTGACATGCCATTTCCGATGGTATGTGGAATGTCACATAACTCCTCACAGTTTGATACTTATGGCTCTATGAAGTTGAAGGACCCCCATATGATGGCTTGAAGCCCCAAAAGGACAAAGAAGTCAAAGTTCTTGAAAAGAAGAAATCGTTATTTAAATGATAAAGTGAAGTGACAAAATCAAGATGGATTATTTGAATGATAAAGTAAAGTGACAAAATAAAGAAGGAATATTTAAATGATAAAGTATTGGAGAACTTTCTATTCATGGAAAGTGGTTAACCCTAAAATAAGGAAAATAGGTTAAGTAGCCTAGAAATGGGTTAAGTAACCTAAAAATGGGTTAAGTGACCTAGAAGATGAAAGTATAAATAAGAAGCTAGGATCTCTTGTAAAATGTACATTTGATGAGAATCCTTTGTGGATTAATGGAGAGCTTCTTGTGAATATCTTGTGGAGTATTGATGGAGAGCTTCTTGTGAGAGCATCCTATTGGTGTGGATCTCTTGAGCATGATTGAAGATCTATTATGAGGAAGAAAGTGAGAGGAGGATCTCATAGACGCATCAAAGTTTCGGCAATGTCGGAGATCTTGACGGCAAAAGTGTCGGATTCACAGAAAACCCTATTTTCTGATGCCCATGTGGGTTGTCTATGTATAGGGTGCGTGTACACGCGGGCTGTCTATGTATAGGGTGAATGTTCATGCAGGCTCATTGTGTACAGGGAGCGTGGACTGAATAAAATCATGGAGATTTGTGTTTGAGTTGGTGCCAAGCTCTTGGATTATGAGCCAAGTTCCAGATCTGCATTCTATGGCCTCGGATCTATCACTAATACACTGGTATGGTTACATTATTGTATTGATAGATGTTATTGTTTGATATGTTGTGAATGTTTAGGGCATTCTTGCTATGGCTTCTATGATGTGGCTTAGTTTGGTTGAATTGGTTGATGGAGTGAGAAGCACTCTTGTGATTCAGTAGTGACATGATTGATATGGTATACTAGTTATTTATACATGATTGAGATAGCATTCATATTGATTTGTTGTGGAGCATGAGCAAGCTATTGGAGAGCTTGGATGTGTTGTGACTGGCTATGGGTCAGTTTGGACAGGGGAAGACAGAAGAGAAAGTGATTGCAGGTTGCAGAGGATCTGAGAATGTGAAGAAAAGACAAACCTTAGTTGCTAAGAAGCATAAGCTTGTTGCATTATACACTGGTCGCGTTCACACGCGGGCTGTAGTGAGCCAGAGCATGTGCACACACGGGCTGCACTACTGGCAGGTCGCATACCTATTGACAGATTGATATCTGTTGAGGACTGTTGCCTCATCTCAGTTGGTGCTGAGAATGTAAGTTGAGTCTTGCATATAGAGATGGTGCTCTTGTAAAGTTGTACTCTATTTAGTTGTTACTGATAAACCCCAAGGATTGTAGTCTGTAATAAAAAGAAAATTGTACATACATCTTGTGTTCTTTGTGTCCATTGTGATGATGACTTGTTGATGATATATTGTTGATATATGATGTTGATATGTGCTCACATCTAACTGGTTATAAATGACAACAATGGGTAATGAATAAATGTTGAATGCTAATTGATGATTTTTTGTTCAAGAGGGAAGTTTTGGGGAAAATAGCCCCACACTCATTCACCCCCCCTCTAAGTGTGGTAGGTGTGTCCAACATAAGTAGAAAATAGGAGTCATCGTCAGAAAACTTAGTGAATTTATACAACCTTGACTTGTGATCCACCTCACCAATTGCAATGATGGAATTGTCATGCATGTCAATTACTGAAGCTGAATCTGATGTAAATTCAACCTTTTTACCTTTTTGAGTGATCTGATAAACTAAGAGAAGATTCATAGAAAGCTTTGGAACATGTAGAACATTCTCAAAACTGCCATTGAGGAGTTCCACTCTCCCTTCTCCTGCTACTGCTACTGGAGTATCATCCCCCATGAGAATAGGGGGTCTTGAGAAAGGACTCAAAGAAGAGAAAACTTCCTCTTTCGTTGCCATATGATGGGATGCACCAGAATCTATAATCCATGAATCTTGAAACCTTTATTAGGAGCAAGATCTTCTTCCTTTTGCTTCTTGACTCCCTCTAGAATAAAGTTTCTAAGGTTGTTCTGCTGAAGTGTCTGTGCCATAAGATTGATCTGTTTCTCCATGCATGTGGATTCTTCATGATTCAGTTTATTGCAGTAAGTGCACTGCTTTCCCTTCTTCTTCTTCTTGGAATTTGAAGAGTCTTGGGAGCCTGAAGAGTCATTAAAGGATTTGGAATATCCCTCCTTCCTATTATGTTTGAATGACCCTTTTCCATATTGCATGGTGAGTGCATGTGATTTGGGATCTTTTATGAGGCTCATATGTATGAGTTTTGTCTGCTCTTGTGTAAGAGACTCAATGAACTGAGCCAACGTAGGCATTTTCCAATTTGTTCCAAAAAGACATCTGTCAGAATGGAAATTGGAGACATATACAGTGTATTCTGGTCCTAGCTTGGCCAAGATTGTTAGAATATGTTGTTCTCTTGTGTAGACTTATCAATACGATATTCACTCAAGCTTAATAGAAAATATTTAAATTTAGTTAAAAAATCTTGTATATTATCAAAACTTTTAGAGTCTAAGGTATTCAACTCTACCTCAAGCATATGACCTCACATCTCATCCTTCTTTCCAAAGAGTCTTTCCAAGGTGGTCTAGATCTCATTTGGAGTCTTGCATGCGACAACATGAAACCACAAATCAGTGGAGATTAACTCAAGAAGTAGTCCTATGGCCTCATCCTTATGGTTCACCCATCTCATCTTCTCAATCGCTGATGTAGGTTATGTTTCTGTTGCCATCCTTAGAATTCATATCAGTTTCAGGAGATGATCTTGCGACTTACTTTCTGAGCAAACGATCAGGAATCTCGCCAAATGGTTGAAAACCCACTTCCAAAATGGGTCGATTTACTTTCCTTTTGAGTCGTTTCCTCCAAAACATAATATTTTGGGAGCAATGAATGTGGAAAGGTACGGCCACAGATTCGTATCAGTTTCAGGAGGCTATCATGCAGCTCACGTTCTAAGAAAACGGTAAAGAATCGTGCCAAACGGTTGAAAACCCACTTCCAAAATGGGCCAATTTACTTTCATCGTGGGCCGTTTCCTCAAAAACATAATATTTTGGGAGTAATAATTGCTAAAAATTACGACCACAGATTTAGCTTGCCGAAACCTCGATTTTCCTTACTCTTTGGCTTGTCTGGCTTGCTCCAAGTAGCATAGCTCTGATACCATGTCAATGTTTCATGGAAACCTACACAATAGATCTAGCTAAAGCAAGTACAAACAAAGATTATCAAGAAAGTAATAGAGATTCAATATGGAAGAATGAGAAAATATACTCACACTACTCCAATGAGTTGATGATTGATACATAGATCATGATCAATATGATTAAATGAATGAGTGGAATACACTCATATATAGGGAAAAGCATTCCATAATTAAGAAAAGAAATCAAGCAGTTAGTTTTCCTTATGAATGCATGCATGCATCATAGTGATGATAAAAATAGAAAGTCTAAATAGAACTAGTCAGTTAACTCCCACTGAACCATTGTGTTGAAAATAGAAATTTCTCCAACAAGTCTAGAGTTGTTGAGAAAAATACCATGTGGAGGCATTGCCCTCAAAATTATAAGCAAAGAGTCTGCATACTACATCTTCGTGTTCTACATTTTAGAGTCTAATGGCCAACATAAATTTTTTTATATGATCCTCAGCGGATTGTTTAAAATCTAGATCAAATTTAGGCAACCATTTCTCTAGGTGTTTTGCTAGTGGATGTTGTGATCCAGGTACTGCTACGGCATCTTGATCAAGCCAAAGTCTAGCAGGATTGTATTGGTTTTCCATGTGTGTTGGTGGTGTCGAAGGCTGAGAGGATTCAGAGGAGGAACTACCTTCGTCAGATGACTCTTCTCCTGAAGAGGATGGAGATGAACTAGGTGGGGAAGGTGGGATACCAAACCCTCCATCTCCAAGAGTAGGTGTTTCGTTAAGATTGGTGGTATTATATCCTAATGGATTTGAGAGTAGACCAGTGCCTTCAAGTTTTTCTTGGATATCTGAGAAATCTAAGGGTTGATTAAGTGACCTTCCAAGTTGTCTGATACGAGTCAAGGCACTATGTGTCCTTATGAGTGACTGACGAACAATTTATTGATCATCGACCCCTTAAGGAGCTGGTGTTACTGGTTCAACGGGAATCTCAGGATTATCGTTTGAGGTAGTTGTTGTTTCAAGTGTAACATTGTTGTCTAAGCGACTAAATGTTACGACAGGGGAGCGAGTGTGTGGGGGAGGAGTCTTGCGACCTCCACGTGCCATCAATTGAATTCAGACTGTCCTTCTAGCATCATTTGTTGACGGACAAATTTGACATGCCATCAATTGAAAGAATAGATCCGGTCCGGGGTTGTCTAAATAACCCAAGCTATTTGGTGTAACCTATTCTAACGGGTTTAATGGCTCCGTTAGCCAACTAAGATCCTAAAACAAAGAAAATAAGGAAACTAACCAATGCTAAAACTATAATAATCTATAAACTTTAATCTAATTATTTTACAAGTATATTAAATAGAAAGAGAAATATGAACATATTATTTATGAACAAAATAATTACAGGTAGCAAGTTTTAGTAAAAGCCTTGCAAAATCACAGTTTTGTAATTTGTTCTCAGAAGTAGATAAAGAAAGCACATTTTTGTATTTTCCGTTTTCTAATCATAAATCTAAGAATTTAATTAACTAAGTTATGAAACAAGCATTGAACGATGGTCAAAGCCAATCTAAAATTTTCCTGCTTCACTAATAGGTAAAATAACAGAAAGTGAATGAGAAAAAGGCTAACCTGAGATTAGTTTTTATATCATGTCTATGTCTCTGTGTGATCCAACACTCCAGCTGTCCTGCCTGTAAGAAAAATCTATGACAGGCTTATAGATGCCTCCAAAACAAACTCCAAATATTTATTGGCAGCCAGAATATGAGAACAAGATAATAGACAAGTATACACAATGATCTTATAATTATGAATGATCACAATAATATAAATCTTAATGTAAAATGTTCATATAATCAATCAACTAACATCAAACAAAATTCATGATCTTACAATTGATGTGATGATCATAGTGATAATTAATTGAAACATAAAATTAAAAACAACATTTAAAATATCGAATAAAATGGAACATCACATGTCATGGAGACTAAATCTATACAACACATTACTATTCCAAAATAAGAGAGACAAAACATAAATGAGACAGCATTCACATTGGTCTAAAGCCGAAGTGTTATAAGTTGTTCCATTAAGTTCTGAAAATCATTTGTCCATAATCTGTTCCAGGCAAAGATGTCTTTTACTTACAAAATGAACAGTATTTAAAGTGATTTGAAATCTCATTTTCCTATCTCCTAGGATAGGATAGGATTTCATGAGATCAAAAATATTACAAAAATAGAGGGCTAACAACCACTCATAACTAAGTTTATTCTTCTCAAAAATTAATAAAAGTTTTTACAAAGAAAAAGAAAACAGAAAAGGAAATACTAATCATTCAAATGCATAATCGAACATGTTTCCCCCAAATGATCAGCAACAGGATCTACTATTTCCTGAAAAATGAAACAAGAATAAGTTAGACAATTACTAACAACTAATTTCTAATTTTTTTATTTAAAAATGACTTGGCTACAGAATCAAAAGATTTTGTAGCCAGTCTTATCTTAGCAAACAAACTCCAATTTCAAACCGATTCAATTTAAAATAAATAACATGAATATAATAAGAGGAAAATTGTTTTACCATTTCAACAATTGACTAAAGATGGGTTGGGAAGTTCAGAATTAATTATTGTTTTAACACTGGTTGCATTTTTTATCACTATGTTCCCTATCCTCTTAAGGCGTTTAGCTTTCCTCTCTGCGTTTACTCTGAGGTCGAGATTTTCTTGTCTTAGTGATTCACTTTGAGCTGTGAGTGTTTTAATCCGAGCCTGAAGGATGGGTATATCAGTGCAATATCGTTCGATCCAGTGGAAATAAACATCACAATGTATAGGAGGAACAATATGTTGATGAAGTGTACAGTCAAATATGGTTGTATCGACCTTACCTGTTATTTTCCCTTGACCAAGCCCAATACCAGAGAACCCCTCCTTACCCTTGAGGCAAGGTGGCAAATTCGTCACAAAGTCATAGGGTTCAGTAGGACCAAATCTTTGACAATCCAAGTCTTTCAAAGCCATGAAATCTTATATTTCAGAGTCTGAGACCTCATTGACCTCGATCGGGCCGATCGAGCTCAAATGAGCGTCATTTCAATTCCTTCTTGAAATAAGACGACCTGCTCTTTTGTTCTGAAACCCTAGGGCTGTGTTTTTTTGTTTTGTTTGTTTGCAAGATTTTTTGGCATCGGGATTCACAATGATGTTTTGGCCAACATCAAATTTAGGCATAGGAGGTTCACTTACGTCCAATTCAACAACCTTTTCCTCATGTGAAGACTGACTTGGCATTGCCTCGTCTAGAGGGTTTCTGTTAAGAGAGTCCGGTTCATTACTTGGAATGTCAAGTTGCTTTTTAATCAGTGGCTCACCTGAATTAGGGTTTTCTACAGGAACAGTCATAGGAAAACCATTTATTGTCAAAAACCCCTCCCAGCAGTCGCCCACGGTTGACAAGTGGTGAATCAACAAAATTTTTATCAAGCCATGATGGAACAAACTAGAGTCAACACTATGTCTCTTATACCTTTTGGACATTTTATACAGGGTTCTCAACAGATAAAAAGGCATGTTTAATTCAAAACCAATGAAATGCATAAGCAGTCATATATGATAGAGGAAAACTAAACCATAACGACCCTCACAGTTCATGAATTGTTTGAGAATCAACAATAGGCCATACCACCTAGGTTTAACCAAAGAGATGAGGATACCTTTTTCGCAGCAGTTGATTTTCCTGGAGGTCATGAAAAGGCTCCAAGGTGCTTCTTCAATTTTTGAGTTTTTGAACCATTTCTCGCCGGTGGA
>JASDQU010236052.1:0-16869 GCA_032191745.1 Picea mariana
ATTTTTATCTTCAACTATGCTGAATGTGAAGATGATATCATATTTCACACACACACACACACACACACACACATATATGTTTCTTTAAATTACCAGGAAACGTAACACGTTTTATTATTATTTTATATACATGTCATAAAATTGTGTTCACTACTTTTTTGCTACTCACACATATAGAAAGTGTGTCATTTATTGCATCTTTACCACCTGTCTTTCATACTACTTGCCATAGAGGCCCTTAAAATTCAAATACTCCGCAAATCCGCTTATCAATTTGTATATCACGATATCTTCCCATTTCTACTTTTCACGTATTACTTTCCATAGTCCTATTTCTTGTACATATTTCTCTTATGGTCCGCGGGAGCTCCAATCCCAGTCTATATGAAAAATGCATTTACATTTACAGGAATATGTAACAAACAATTATTTTTTTCATATATTCCAAATAAAACTATTTTTTTTTTTGTCTCCTTATATATTTATGTGTTTCTAGATTTTTATCTTCAACTATGCTGAATGTGAAGATGATATCATATTTCACACACACACATATATATGTTTCTTTAAATTTCCAGGAAATGTAACACGTTCTATTATTATTTTATATACATGTCACAAAATTGTGTTCACTACTTTTTTGCTACTCATGCATATAGAGAGTGTATCATTTCTTGCATCTTTACCACCTGTCCTTCATACTCCTTGCCATAGAGGCCCTTAAAATTCAAATACTCCGCAAATCCGCTTATCAATTTGTATATCATGGAACTCTGGGTTCTCTTTGTAGGACATGGAACAACAGAGGCCTGTGGAAATGTCATCCCCATACTTAAAAGTACATATTTCGTATGCATAAAAGTAAATATCTACTTTATATAATTACGTATTTGGTATGTATAATTTAAGCTGTCTAGGAACCTATAATTTGATAAATTTCAATTTCTTGTGTCCAGGAGCCCTTGTTTTAAACAAAACTATTTCGAGGATGCTATTTTTTTGGTCCTTATGTGCACCACCCTATGTAACAGACGTTAGTACTATTTTTTTGTGCTTTTGTCCACCAACATATGTAAAACGTATGTAAATAAAACTAATTCGTGAATGCTATATTTTTTTGACGCAAGCCCCTTAAAATTCAAATAATCCGCAAGTCCGATTGTCAATTTGTATATTGCAGAACTCATGGTGCTTTTTGCAGGGCATGGAACAACAGAAGCCCAAATTTCAGGTCCCCAGCTCGAGAACCTGCAATCCAAAAATTGGCTAAGTATGGAATGGGGGTTCCGTGCATGCTCTATATATATACTTAGTCAAATTACATATTTCATATGTATAATTTGATAAATTTCAATTTCTTGTGTTCAAGACCCCTTGTTTTAAAGATAACTAGTTCAGGAATGCTAGTTTTTGTTGTCCAGGAACCTATAATTTCATAAATTTTAATTTATATTGTGTCCCAGAGCCCTTGTAGTAAAGAAAACTAATTCGAGAATGCTAATTATTTTGTGTTTTTCTCCAGCCTAGTCATTTTCAAAATTTAATATGAGATAAATCACTCACTCAAGTTTCCAGGAATATATAACACGTTTTATTATTTTTTTATATAAATGCAATAAAATTATGTTCACTACTTTTTCCCTACTTACACATAGAGAGTATATCATTTCTTCCATCTTTACCACCTATCCTTCATACTGCTTGCCACAGAGGCCCTTAAAATTCAAATAGTCTGCAAGTACGCTTGTTAACTTGTATATCACGAAACTCTGACTACTCTTTGTAGTCCATGGAATAACAGAGGCCCAATTTTTAGCCCGCTAGCCCGAGAAGCCGCAATCCAAAATCTGCCTAGGTATGGAATGAGGGCTCTGTGCATGCTCTATAAAATCTCATCCCCATACTTTATAAAACTACATATTTCGTATGTATAAAAGTAAATATCTACTTTATAAAATTGCGTATTTGGTATGTATAATTTATGCAGTCCACGAACCTATAATTTGATAGATCCACGAGCTCCTGTTTTAAAGAAAACTAATTCGGGAATGCTATTTTTTTGATACTTTTGTCCACTAGCCTATGTAACAGACGTTAGTACTATTTTTTTGTGTGTTTTTCCACTACCATATGTAAAACGTATGGAAGGAAAAATAATTTGGGAATGCTAAAATTTTTTTACACAAGCCCCTTAAAACACAAATAGTGTGCAAGTCTGATTGTCAATTTGTATATCACAGAACTCTCAGTACTATTTGTAGGGAATGGAACAACAAAAGTCCAATTTTTAGCCCGCCAGCCTGATAACCCAGAATGAGGGTTTTATGCATGCTCTATATATCTACTTAATCAAATTACATATTTTCCATGTATAATTTATTATGTCCAGGAACCTATAATTTGATAAATTTCAATTGATTGTGTCCAAGAGCCCTTGTTTTAAAGAAAACTAATTCGGCAATGATAGTTTTTTGGTGCTTTTGTCCATGGACCTATGTAACAGACATACGCCCTTAAATTTCAAATAGTCTGCAAGTCCAATTGTCAATTTGTATATCGTGGAACTTTGGGTGCTATTTGTAGGGCACGGAACAACACAAGCATGAATTTCAACCCGCCAGCAAGAACCCACAATCCAGAAATTCAAATAGTACACAAGTCCGACTGTCAATTTGTATATCGTGGAACTGTCAGTGCTATTTGTAGGGCATGAAACAAAAAAAACCCAATTTTTAGCCTGACAACCCGGAATGAGGGTTCCTTGCATTCTCTATATATTTACTTAATCAAATTACATATTTGGTATGTATAATTTATGTTGTCCAGGAACCTATAATTTGATAAATTTCAATTTCTTCTGTCTAGGAGCCCTTGTTTTAAAGAAAACAAATTTGGGAATGCTAGTTTATTTTGTGCTTTTGTCCACAACCCTATGTAACAGACATAGACCCTTAAATTTCAAATGGTTCGCAAGTCTGATTGTTGATTTGTATATCGCGGAACTCTAGGTGCTATTTGTGGGGCACAAAGCCCAATTTTGAGCCCGCCAACCCGAGAACACGTGATCCAAAAAATTCAAGTAGTCCACAAGTCCAATTGTCAATTTGTATATTGCAGAACTCTCGGTGCTATTTGTAGAGCATGGAACAACAGAAGTCCAATTTTCAGCCTGCCAACCTGAGAACCTAGAATGAGGGTTCCGTGCATGCTCTATATATCTACTTAATCAAATTTCATATTTGGTATGTACAATTTATATTGTCCAGGAACCTGTAATTTGATAAATTTCAATTTCTTCTGTCCAGGAGCCCTTCTTTTAAAGAAAACTAATTTGGGAATGTTATTTTTTTGTGCTTTTGCCCACGATCCAATGTAACAGATGTAGGCCCTTAAATTTCAAACAGTGCACAAGTTCGATTGTTGATTTGTATGTCCCGGAACTGTGGGTGATATTTGTAGCACACAGAACAACAGAGGCCCATTTTTTAGCCCGCCATCCCGAGAACCCACGATCCAACTATTTTTTGGTGTTTTTCTCCACGAACGTATGTAGAAAACTATTAATTTTTTTTGATAAATTTTGGGCAAAAACTAATTCGGGAATACTATATTCTACATGCAGACCACATGTACTTCAACCTCCTACACACGTGTTTGTACTCCATTGCATTTATTCCTATTCCAACCTGGCAGGGACTATGCTGCCATGCAACACTTGTTTATATTTATAGCGAGAAAATGTATAACTTTAAATAAAATAATATGATTCTTTTGATGATAATTTTAATTTTTAAATAAAGTTTAATAAATATATTTATTTTAAGTGGTAAAATTTATTATAAGTTGTTAATTGGTAATGAGGATAGTCATTACTAGTTTCTATTTATGAATGTAGGTTAGCTCATCACCATTATTTAAGTAAAACTATGTCATGTGATATGATTTGATGGTAGTGTGTAAGGGGGGAGACTTTGACTCATGTCGGATGCCTTTGGGTCTTAGGTCATTAACATGTTTCCTAATCTCTAAAGAAAACAAACTCTTAGCCAACCAAAGTAGTTTGTCTTATTCCAAAACCAAAAGACGGTTCAACACAAAAAAGTTAGTTCCCCTTGTGGTCATCACCGATACTACTTCCAATGAGATACTTTCTAATAACATTAACATATATCCTTAGTCCCTTACATGAAACTACCTATAATTATAGTTTAACTTCTTGCGATTTTTTTTATCTTTATTTATATATAATTTTATTATCAATATACTTTTTTTTTTCTATATTTGATAAATTTCAATATAAATAGATGTTTAAATTCTTTCTTTTAACTTATTTCGATCTTGGTTAGTGTTAACCATCAATATTAAAGATTGGTTATATTGTTGTTTCTTATTATACCATAAAAATTCCATGGAGATAAAGTACATATGAATCTTTATTTTATATCTAACTCTATAACGAATTAATTTTATAAGAGTAATGATGGTGAGGCATGATAGATTATTTGGACATTGTAAAATATGGAGTGAGTAAAAAGTGGAAAAACTCAATTTTTTTAATAACATTTCATTATCATTCATTCATTTTTTTGAAATTTTGATTATTTTGATTTTTTTAAATAAATTAAAACATTTAAAAACAAAGTTCTATGGTTAAAGTTCCCATTAATCAGATGCAACTACAACTTTCTACTACCATATTTTAGGAAAAATCTTCCTAAAAATGATTAAGTTTATCCATTTTTTAACCTACTCCATAAATATTATTATTAAAATATTATAATTAATAAAAAAATTCAAAATAATGTCAATCTAATGTAGAGTCTTCATAACTTTTTGAACCATATTTTACACTTGTGTTCTAGTTCTTTGTCACATAGTTGGATTCAGAACCCGTATCAAAATCTGAGTATTTAGTAATCGTTGATGAATTAGTGATGAAGACTAAACCCATTATGTAAGGGTTAGTTATAAACCTTATAAATATTGTTCTTCAATTTTTATCTTTTCACTTTCGAAGGTGATTACTTTGATCCTGGGCGGGCCCCTCTATACACATTGGACATATTACAATAATATTTTATGTTTAAGATCTTCTATATTTTTATTTATTGACTTACAAATTGTCCATTATGAATGTGAGAGCACATCCATTCATAGTTGAGATGTACCCAAGTCATTCAGTCCCAACTAACTCTACCCCACTGCACACAAGTCCCTTCTCCTATGTTTTTGTGTTTTTTATGGTCAATTTGTCTGGCAAGATGCATTAAATCCATTCCATCTACTCATTGCAATCCAAATCCAAGGACAAGTTTAGGATTTGAAACATAAAGCCATGGTACTTATGGGTTCAAGATATCTATATTAGGAAATAATATTAGAATTTAGATTATCATTGTGAGTTTTATGTTCCACCTAATGGATTTTTTTAGGTATTTGTAATTAGAATTGATGAACTAGGATATAATATTCTCTTCCGAGGATTCGGACTATTTCATGTTGTTATTTATTGGAGAATTGGGTTACACTAAGGAAACACAATTTTTGGAAGTTGAATAGATTTTATGTAAAATAAGCACATAATTTACAAATAAATAAATAAGCAATATTAAATTCTTGGCCTTTAGAAACCAAGGGGTACAAGTAATTCTTGAGAGGGAACCTTAGGTACTGCACAGGATAACAAACAATGGTCGCAAGAAATCTATGGGAAACCTAATAAATCATTATTCAATACATGCTATATTGAATCGATAGAGATCCACCTACTTGGGATTTATATATATAATAGGAGGAGACAATGCTAATGTAGAGAAGAGTAAGGACTTGAAAAATAATATTGTTGTTGATGACTTGAGAGGCTTAGGAAAATATTTTCATATTGTCATAAATATTGAGAAGAGGACTTATTTTGTAGACGAAATTGATGGAATAGTAAGGGCCACCACCCAAGTATTTATTTTCTCCAATTTACTTGTCCAATCTAATAAGACTCATTTTCTAGCCTAGGCCTGTCATACCCCATGTTGTCAATTAGAGGGATGTACTAAGGACATCATTTGAATAAAGGGTTGTAATAAGAAGATCATTTGTGCAAAGGACTACCATCATAGATATGAGGTCTATGAATTTCACTTCAAGACTACTAAAGTTATATTTGGCTTGAATGAGTATACCAAGATCCATATGGGTGTCAAATAAAGGGGTTGTAGTGTAGCACCATCATATTAATTCTCGAGGATAGGAAACGTCTCACTCAAGGTGCATTGCAAAGACTTAAGATTAAGGGAGAAGGTTAACATGTGATAAGATCAACCATCACTAGACTCATAGTAACCAAATAGAACATCCAACTTATCTTAGCATGTAGGTTTTCACAGTTGGTCACGATAATGCTTGAACTTTGTAGAGTTTTAATTGTATAAGAGTTTTTTGAAATGTTTCAAGAAACTCTCACACAATTAAAAATCCAGAAAGTTCAAGAATTATCCAACTTATCTATTAACCATTAGATCCATCATTATATTATGAATTAGATTATATAGAGATGAAACCATCCATAACAACATATAATAGGATGGAGAAATATAAGACTATAATATAAGAAAGAACACTTCATCATAATACACCATTAACACCATGAAAATTATTTGAAGCAAGGGGTTCATTATAGTAATATTCACTAATAACCATAACATCATTGTAGGTTTTCTATTACATCAAAAGGAATGCAACAAGACATCAGATGGCAAACTTAAAATTCATTATTAATCCTTCATAGTCCAACCTAAACTAAACCCAAAATAGGCGAAATAATTTACATATAAATTGATGTGACCTTAGGTAGGAAGGTTCACACATTTCATTGGTTTATTGCTAATGTAACTAATGGTATCTACTAGTTCACTAGCTCATGCATATGTATCATTTTACAGTCTTAAACCACTTTGTTCCTCAAAATTCAATATATTGATATGTTATCCTAGCTCTCACTTCCCATGACCCCTGATCCTTTTTATTCCTTCTAGTGGTCTGTAATCTAGGTGGTGCAACCTAGATTTAGTTGTCTGCTAAGATGGAACTCCCATGTTTTCAAGAAAAGAAAAGGGGATAATAATTATGAAGCACACATGTTGTCACATCCTTGTTAACTTCAGTTGTCGGATCTTCTCTAGTTCCAAATGAAGGGGATAACACTAGGACCACCTTCACCACCTTTTGCTAGAACTCTTTTAAATTGCATAACCATTGCAACCATTTGGATGGGAGTATTTGAGCTCTAGCAATGAACTATTGGTCCTTTATTTGATGTACACTTTTTGTTCTAAGTTTGTGATGATTTGAGTTGTAGTAATTCCCTACATTTCTTCATAGTCATTGGCATCAACCAACACAATTCTTGTTACACTTAGTTTGGAATTGTAAAGATTTGATCCATTTGATTGTCTAGCTCATTTATCTCATACAATTTATGTTGCCTAACTATTGGATCCAAGGTTGTCTCCACTTCAACTTGTAGTAGTTTCACATTATCATTTTAGGGTGTCCATTGATGTCATTATTTCCCTCTTGAAGTTTGACCAATTAGTGATTGATGGGTGTAATTCGATACTATACTTGGTTACAACATTGAGTTGTGTTCTTACCTATCCCATCTACTGTACCAATGGCTCTATACTCTCCACTAGGGATTTTACTTGAGAATATGATTGTGTGTGTTCTAAATGTAGTTCACTCTAAAGGTTAGTTGCTTGATGTTGTAATATGTAATAGGATTTCTACAACCTATCCAATAACATCAATATAAGTTCCCATTTACTTATATCATTGACCTCTAAGCCCATTGCTTGTATTATTGGCCACATGAGCATGATTTTGCATAGACCTATTCAAGTTGATCTACCACTGTTGGATTTTTTTCCCTTAAATTATATCTTTTGTTTGCAACATGGCCTAACTAATTTTGGGAAATATGAAAGCCCCTTTATATCTATAAGTTGAGTTGCATTTCTCTAATGAGCATGTTGACAATTTCCATGCCCAAAGCCTTGTGTGTCCTTATCAATTCTTTTGAATATTACATGTATGTCTATATATTGTGAGGTTGTGGAGTGTAGCCCCACCAAGTGGTTCATGTGTGATAGAATTTTAATGTTTTGCATTGAAGTCTCTATGTGATTGTGTGCACCTCTTGTTTCATCCTCTCTCCCTATGGCGCCTAACTACAACAACATTGTAGATTCTCTCCTAGGTATCTATTGTGATAAATTGCATGATGCCATAGTTTTGTTCGATCTTATTATGTATGTCTTCAACATACTTAGTATTGTTTGTGAGCACCTCAATTGTTTACATTGATGTGGCATAGTTAAGTGTTTACTTAGTTCACACCTTTTATATGCATGGTGTCCTCTATTTCTCTCAGGTGTTCATGTCCCATTTTGGAACCTCTATCATCTCTTTGATCATGTTATTTTCCTTCATGCCTAGGATCCATCTCTAAATAGACTAAAGTCTTGTTGGGATCATACATTTTGTTAGAGTCTTCATATCCGTTTCCACCAATTGAAAATAATTGTTAGTTCATTGTATAATGTAGGTATGGTTTTGTATTTATCCTTGATTGCTTCTCATGCTCTTTGTTGTGGCTTCCACCTACCTTCTTTGTTTCCTCACCTACATTTTTGGTGCCATTGGCAACTTGATGTAGCCTACATCATAGCTTCTATGGACTCTTACATCTCCCATCAAACTATCATACTATTGGGTTTAATTTATTTCTTATCATCATAAAATATATTGAATAATGTGTTAAATTGGTTGTTTGAGTTTCATCCAAAACTTGCAAGCCCTGCAACATCGTTGATAGACTAGGGACCTTGAGAAATCAGTTCATTATTTTCATTGTCTTCTTAAGTGAATCGGTATAGGTATTCTTGGTAATGGGGCCATTGATGATTAATTATACTATTTTACGATTCCTTTAGTGACCTATTTTCTTCCATAAGTTTTGTTTGGCCTTTGAAATATGTCCAACATCTTGAAGGGTGATTACAATGATTTGGTGACCCCTATTGTCCATCCTTTACCCTTTTGAAGCATGGTTGAGTCTGAGATAGGTGGTGGATTATGCACCAACTCTTTCTTCTTCTTATATAGATCAAGTAAAAGTTTAGTTGGTTGAAACTTTCTTAATAGAATGGGTACTTTATCAAAATCCTTGATTTTTTTTCCTACATCTTTTTCTTTGAGATAAGAAAATGTTTCCTTGGTCCATATCTATATGTATCATACCTAGGTAGCTCTTAAACTCTTCTTTAATGGCCTTATAATTGAGAATTAAAGGTAGGATGTTCACCTCTATATGATCCCCTCCTTCCATTATTGACTTGGCATAATTGTTATCATTGGTAGCGTCAAGTTTTATCCATTGTGATGGTGGTTGATAATATTGTTTGGGAGACAAAAATAATACCAAGTCACATCCATCATTCTATTGTATGAGTTAGTGAACATCATGTCATTCAAATCAAGATTATTTATAACTTTCCATGATTTCCATGGTTTGTAGATAATAGAAACCACACCTCCCTTCTCTGGTTGAAGCAATTTGTGGCCATTGTGAATTCTAGAAAAAAGAATCCATGCTTGAATGTGCATCACTTCATATGGGCCTTGTTAACTGCTTTCACCAATTGATTCATCTTCTTTGCACTAGTTAGAACTGAGAGATACTTTTGATCTTCTAGATTATGGCTGAACACCTCCTTGTAGTAAATTACCTTCCTTTTATCTTCTACTTCTTTATCACACCATAGATTCTCTTTAGATTTAGATTTAATTATATTTATAACATTATTGGTATTCTACAGAATGAAATATTCATATATTCTACAATAATTTAACTAAGGCTTGGCATCTTGATGCCATCCCAACTTGAGTGTCTGGTGGTTTTGGCTAGATTTTTAAGAAAATTTGGTGAAACTCTTGTCATCCATGTTGTTTATATTGTTAGTGTACACTAAGTACCTAATCATGGATGTGCACTCAATAGAGGAAAGAATATCTTTAATTAGGAGGATAGGATATGATGTATTTCCTTTAATTTCAAGATTATAAGTTATAAAATTCTTTTGGATCCACTCTATTTTTCTCCAAGATTATCTAGAGATACTGCATCCCAAAAATTAACATCCATGTTAGATAATTGGAGTAATGAGAGTATCAAAGAGGAGTTGTTTCTTGTCCCACAAATAAAGGTTTGCTAATGTACACTAGTTTTAAAGTGTATAATAATATTTCCACCCTCCATTTAACCTCTTCTAAAAACTATAATTCCAATTGATCTTGTGATGAATATCAATTCCAACATATTTGTATGAAGGAACTTCCTCCAAGCTATTGTTTTCAAATATGAAAGTGTCATATGTGATATTTTTGGATTTTATTACCATGAACTTCATTTTGTCAGTGTTCACAGTCATACTAATTCGTATTGGATCATTATACCATTTTTCATCTATCTTGATACTTTTAGAGTGGAAAAAATTGGAGGAATAAACTTGTAGGGTCATTTTAGTGGTAGGTCCCAATTTGGAAAATTCGGGCCCGAAACCTTCTGAAGCCATTTTTAGGTATCAAATGGAATTTTGGGGGGATTTAAATTTCCTAACATAGCTAAGACTCTGTGATGTTATTCTACACAACGGTTCCTTTCCAACAATGCGAGAAATCACATCAATCAGAGCTCATATGCAAAAGTTATGCCTCTCGCAAGTTGACCTACTATGTTGACCATTGTTGGACATGAAGTTTTGGGATGTAATTTTGAGAAAAAAACTAAGTATGGAGAAGAAGCAAAGATAGGAGCAGAGTGTGCAACAAAGGTGCCCAAATTAAACAAAATTGGAAAGAAGATCAAGAATGAAAAGGAAGCAGGGGACAAGAAAGCGAAAAAGCAGGAAAGAACCAACCAAGTAGAGAGTGGTAACCAATTCATGATGAGTTTTCACCAATCGAGAATTAATTGTAACCAACTCATGCTTAGTTCTCATCAACCAAGCATGATTTGTAACCAACTTATGATGAGTTTTCATAAATTTGTAACCGTAGCCTTCATGTATAAATATATAAGGGGTCAGGAAAAATAGAGAGTTGGTGATTGTAAAAGAATGGTATATGGGATGGGAAGTCATAATAAAGCATCCATTGTAGCGCAAAGTGAAAGAAAGAAGATAATATAATAAAGAAGAAAAACTTGTGTGGATGTATCCCAAAATTGGGTGAGCCACGTTAAATTTGTGTGTTAAGTCTGTGTTGATTATGTATGTGGATGTTAAATCATGTTTGTTGTTTGTGTTCATGCTTAACTTTACTTGCATTGATAATATATTATTGTGCATTAACCATGAATGGAACAATAACCATTGTATATTTTTAATCTTGATATAATTGCATAGATGAAGTAATTAGAGTAAATTAGGTAATGCATCTAGCACATAAGATCATCTCGTAGTCATGAATAGATTGATGTCCTCCCATTCCTTAATAGTTGGAGGATATTGGTTCTTGTAGTACACATAAAGAATCCTTGGGTGAGACTTCACCTGCTTGCGGGTTATGCCAAAAGGGCCAGTGTCTGTAGTGTTTTTTGGTCCAAGTCACTTGAACCTAGGGTCTTACAACTGTGCACCAACAAATGGTTTTGTTGCTAGGAACCAAAATCTGTAATTGAGGGGATGTTTTGGAGGCTGACTAGGAAGGAGATCATTGAATGGTTGGAACAAAAGGAATGAGAATTCACTAGGAAAGAGAATAGAAACCCTCGACTGAGAAACAAACAATGGATCATATTGAATTGCTAATATTGATGTTAGATAGATGTCGACAATGTCAAATCTCACTAAAATTGAATAAATGCATTTTCCGCACACCATTTGGAATCTTGTTGGGACATGTAGTATGTAAACAAGGATTAATAGTGGATCCGACTAAAATTGCAGTGATTTTGGACCTACAACCACAACCATCAGTTAAATAATTGAGGAAAACACTGGTCACAAAGGATATTATAATAAATTTATCAAAGGGTATGCACAAATTACGACACCAATGGAGAAGTTGTTGAAAAAAGAAGCCAAGTTCCAGTGGAATGAGGAGTGTTAGGGAGGATTAGATACATTGAAATAAAATTTAGTGACTACGTTGACCGTGATATTCCTAGACTGGGGAAAGGAGTTCCATGTACATGTGCATGCATCGTCTATAACATTAGGTGCAGTTCTATCACAACCTGGAGAGGGAGAAATAGATCACCCGATTGCATTCACTAGCAGGAAGTTGTCGACAACATAAAATAATTATACAACGAAAGAATGAAAAGGATTTTCCATGGTATATGCGCTACAGAAGTCCAACCATTACTTTCTAGGTTCACTCTTTAAGATGTATATAGACCATCATGCACTAAGATACTTGGTCAACAAGCCATTGTTGGGGGAAGAATATGGAGATGGCTACTATTGTTCCAAGAATATGACTTTGAAGTGATAGTGAAACCAGGTAATTTGAATGTAGCACCAGATAACTTATCACACATACTTTCAGGAGAGGATGCAGGGAACGTGGATTACAGTCTGCCAGATGTGTAATTATTTTTAGTCAAAATGGTGGACAATTACTTTGCAGATATTGTATAGTTACTAAGTACTGGGATGGATCCATTCGATATGATAGTGGAAAAAAAGAAGCAATTAGTAGTAAAGGTAGTAGACTACCAGCTAATTGCAGGAATATTATATAAATTAGGTGCAGATGGAATCTTAAGACGATGTGTGGTAGAACATGAAAGACCCAGGATACTCGCAGAACCACATAACGAAATAGTAGCAGGACACTATGAAGGTAAAGACACAACACATAAGATTTTATGTGGAGGAATCTCATGGACCACACTTCACAAAGATGCTAAAGAATACTGCCAGACATGTGATGTTTTCTAAAGGGTGGGAAAGTCATCTAAAAGGGATGAGATGCATTTGAATCCCCAAGTTACTCTACAAGATTTTGATAAATGGGCAATAGAATTTTTTTGACCAATTAACCCACCAACGAGAAGATCAGGGGCTAGATATATCATTACTGCAAGAAGAAACACCAGTTATAGATTGTAGCACAGATATTGTTTCACACTTCCTGTTTGAGAATGTAGTGACCAGATTTGGATGTCCACAAATATTGTTTAGTGATCAAGGAAAACACTTTATCAATAATACAATCGCAGCACTGACCAATGAATTCCAAATTCACCACTAGAAGAGTACACCATATTACCCTCAGGACACCAGTACAATATAAGCATTCAACAAAATTATAGAGAACACACTGACAAAGATCTGTAACATGGGAATAGATGATTGGGACTTAAGGGTTCCCGTAGATCTATGGGTATACAAGACCACAAGAAAACAAATGATAGGGAAAACACCTTTCAAACTAGTCTATGGACAAGGATCATTCATTCCTATGGAGTTTATCATACCGAATATGTGCATTGCAACTATCACTAATATGCAAGGGACTTGCACAATACAGGAAAGATTATCACAATTAGTGTATCTTGAGGAGGATAGATTTATCACATGATTCCACCAATAAGTTCAAAAGGCATGAGAAAAATCATGGCACAATCAACACATTAAATTGAAAAAATTCCAAGTAGGAGACTCGGTACTACTATACGATAGCAAGTTTATGCAGCATCCAGGGAAGTTCTGAATGGATTAGTTAGGTACATATATGATCAAGGATGTGACAGAGACATGTTTTGTTCATTTAGAAACAATCAATGTAGAAGCTTTGAAAGGATGGGTGAATGGGAGTTGGCTAAAAATCTATAGAGTGGGTCGGCAATCGATGCAATATGATGAGATACATAGAGAGAAAAAAAAAGCACAGGGAAATTGGTAAGAAAATTGTAGACGGAAATGACACTATGCCAACTAGGGAAATCAGACGCAGAAGAAAAATAATACGTGGTACATGAATGTTGCAACCAACATAGTTGTGCAACCGACTCAGGATAAGACTATTAAAAGTATGAAAAAGGAAGAGATGATGGCTACATGGTGGTACTGACAAGTCATAAATCCATCGTATAGTCATAAAGGGAAAAATACATTGGATAATAAAAAAGGGAAAAATCCACCGTATAATCATAAATAGAAAATGCCTCCAAGAAACATGACAGAGTGGCAGTACGAGGTGAAACTTTGATGACAAATTTAGTAATAAAACAACATTAATGCACCCATCCATCACAATAATGACAGATTGGACAGTAAGGGAAGGCAATAATTGACTTGAAAAACTGGTAGGAGGGTACAAAAGTGGTTAGGGTCGCCAAACATGGGTTATTGTTACTTAGAACTGCATGAAAAAATGAGAACATAGAGTCGAGAAGGAGATAGAAAACTGAAGCAACTATCAACGACCAGTAAGTTATAGACATGTCACCACCAAAATCATCAACAACCATACCCAAGAAGATTAGCACAAAAGAATCACCAGTAGAACCAGAGATTGAGGAAACTCCAAGAGCATCATCATCGGGGCTGATGTTTCCCCATGACTACATACCACCGAGGAAGGAAGACGTCCCACCAGTAACAATGCCAAGAGTTGTGTATTACACATTGGTGACACCAAACATACTAGAGGGAGTCATCGTCAATGAACATATGCCACGAAAGGTGCCCCAACTGAGATATGCAAACCATGACATCACAAACACGATGAAGTTCCATGAACTTGCACCCCACTAGTACCTAGAGTTGAAAGTCGACCCAACCACAAACCAAAGCATACTAGTGCCAATGGTCGGGACTAGAGGATTGGATTGAGTAGGCCTACTCAACCTGTTCGACATCCCACACTTCATATGTAGAAATGAAATAAATGTATGTGTCAAGTTGCTCCTCTCTTGCATACATGGAGGGTACATGTGGCTGAATAAGCCAATCTCCATCGACACATAATTAATATTAAAAAGCATAGGGTTACCAATGCAGGGGAAATATCCCACCCTATTGTTCATAGATAAAAGGACTGACAAAGACTTATCTGAGGCAATGAGAAATAAGTTTTGTTGCAGACCCCCGACCCTCGGGCCAAGATCCACGCAGGATCGTTCTAAATCTACCCCTAAGTTTAATTGACTCTTCGATTCCTCCATAGAGAATCCCACACACACACAACAGTGTTTTCCACAGGTCCTTATAGGTATGCCCTCATGATCAAACACAAGGCATCAACCCAAATCTCCTGACCAACAATATGATCGTGCCCTTTGCCGAATCAGGATTTTGGGTTTCAAGATATCGCGATTCTTGTTTTCAAGGTTCCTGTCTCTACAACACCCGAAACCCAAAATGTCGAATTGCCAAAATCTTTGGCCATGTCCTCCTCCACAGTTGTTTCACGTTTCGCAACTTTGAGAATTCTGGAGTAAAGAACCTCGATCTCTTGTCTTAGAAACTGCCAAAATGTCGAACTCTAATACGTTCAACAAAGGCTTGCTCTCCAATAGTTATGAACGAAACTCTTTCGCCAATTCAGAGTTTTGGACTTCGTGATTTTGTGAATCCTGATGCAAGGCTTCTCGACTCTCCAACCTTCAAAACCCCAAAATGATCAACGAAAATTAACATTACCTGGCAATGAGTATGCACCACCTATCTTCTTAGCTGTCTTCTGTCTCTGTCGTAGACTCCTACCACCTGTCACTCTTCCCGGCTTTCAGGACTTGAATAGGCCTTCGATTGTCGTTCCCCTACCACTTCGAAATCTCGAATTTTGAAATGGTACCTTCTACGGAATCAACGGCTAATAGCCTCCCTTTAGATCCGACGGCCCATGTTATTTTGGGCTTTCGGGTACCGGGAGTTCAAAACTCTCTATTCCAAACCACTGTCTTCTTGGGTTCCCAAACCCCGAAACACAGAAATGTCGAAACGCCACTTCACCAATACTTTGTGATTCGTGACTTCGGGGTTTCTTATGTGAAGTGCCCCGAATCCTTGTTAATGGGAATGCCGAAACCCCGATCCCCGAAATGCCAAAATGTCACTTCAAGGATATTCTAGGTTTCACAACTTCAGGGTTTTCAATGCAAAGGCCCCTGGCTCCTTGTCATAAGAATTTTGGGTATTCTGAATCCCAAATTACCAAAATCCCCAAATTCCACACTTAACAATCCTTTTCGCGATCTGAGAGTTAGAGTGACCAAGGATTTTGTCTTACACTCTGGACTTACAAATTCTGAATCCCCGGAATGATCTGACAGCTCACAATAGATCATGATCAATGGTCCATGTTGATTTTTGATACCAAAGTGATGGGTTCGTGCAATCCTTATCCACCTTCCATCTCCTCTGGATCCTATGGTCCTCGCAACTTCATGAGTTCTCCATGGAGAATTTCAACCGCTCGTTTCCTCCTTGATAACTTCTGTGAAATGAACCAGTGTTCTTCCATTGTAACATAACTTCTACGTGATGATTCAGCTCCCCATCTTCCTTTGAATACTTCAAAGGCACTGATCCTCCTGAGATTTCTATTGCAACTTCAAGTCTCAAAAGGACTCTTGCACGCACTCTTTGTGGCAATCTTTCAAATACTTCTCTGTATTTGATTCTTTGACTCTGTGCACTCTCGGCCTCTCCTCTTCTCTTGTTGAGTTTTAGGTTTCTTCCCCTCTTCTTTAGATTTCTGAGTTCTGTCTTGGGAAATTGTTTTGCCTCTGGCTTGACTTCTACCTCAGCCTCTTTGACCTTGCTTTGGACTCATCATCTCTTCGGCTTTCAGAGCTAA
>JASDQU010236054.1:0-17048 GCA_032191745.1 Picea mariana
AAGATCCCTTCTCCTGCAAATACTCTTTAGGGTTTAACCATTAACCATATGTGAGTACATACCTCGGATAACATTTGTAGGTAGTGGCTCCATCTGCTAGCAGCGTTAATCATTACCAAAATCTTCAAGAGTGATTGCAACTGGTTCTACGGTTGCAATTGCAACTGGTACTGCAACTGCAACTGCAACAGGTACTGCAACTGCAACTGCAACTTAGGGTTTTATGAGGAAACCTTAATTTTTCAAACTTCAAATTTTTAAATTCTGATCCAGGGGATAGGTGCGCTGAGCTAAGGCGAGTTATCTAGTGTAGTCAGATTTTCAAAAATCCAACTTTTGCCCCTTCAAATATGATCTGCGGATTTCTGGACTGCTGCTTCTGGTTTTTTGGTACTCTGGTTTTCTGGTACTTTGTGAAACTAGGGTTTCACTTTTCAGGAGATCTAGCCACTGAAAAGGTGCGCTCTAAGTGTCAAAATGATCCTTGGGGGAGGGCACAACTTTCTAGGTGGTTAGGGAGCTGAAAAGATTCACTTTTGCAAAACCCTTATTTTTGGGTACGGTAACAGTGACGTTTTTCCTCTTGCAAATTGTGCTTCCTTTAGGTTGGCTCTGATACCATGTTAATGTTTATGCCATTATTATAGTTCTTTGCATTTAAATAGATAATAGCATCATAAGAACAAGATCACTGAGAAATACACATTCACAAGAGACACAACATTTATCCTGGGAAATGCTCTAGGGGAAGAAAACCCAAAAAAAACTTCCTTATCATAAATAGCTTATATAATGTTCAAGAGATAACTCAAACCAATACATATAGTCCTCCCCAATATATGCGTCACTCTTCTCCCTCTCTCCAACTGGTAATTTCAGCTTGCCTCATAAGAGAATGAGAAAGTGAGTTGTGTGTTTGAAGTGAGGTGCTGGCCTCTAATTTATACAAGACTGGCACGTGTGAAAGGTCTCAACTGGCAGGGCTGACCTCTCACTCTGGGTGGGTAAACCCACCTTTAATTAATTTTGGGTCTTCCATAATAACTGTTGGGGCTGACTTCTTATTCTGCCCTTTGAAATTGTCTGATAACCAATCCGCAAAAGGGGATTTGGTCCTTATACAATTACCAACATGATTAATCCACAATGGGGATTAATCCAATAACAATAATAATAATAATGACATGATTAATATGCAATGGGGATTTAATCCAATAATAATAAGAATTCTCTTCGTAGTTACATTATTTCAACAATACCATCAGGAGGCTGCAACCTTTGTAGAAAAAATATAATGTCCTTGTACCAAGCACATTTTGCCAATGCAGGGTTGACTTGAGAACCTTTATCAGACAACTCAACTTGTTGATTTTCTGAGCAAGTGTTGATGAAATTAACCCCCAAATCTTTGCAATTATATTCAACCAACAGCCTAACTAAACCTTGGCCTCTAACCAATTTGGTGGGCTTTATTTCAAGATCAAATTCAAGTATTTTAGCAATCCACTTGCTCCTTCTTCCGTCTATGTCAGGATGAATGAGAATCTCCTTCACAGAAGATGAAGGGACATATGCAATGAATCTTGAATGTAGAAAATAGACCCTGAAATCCTTGAGGGATTTAACCAAAGCATAGGCCTACTTTTCCATGAGGCAATATTTTATTTTAGAATCTCTCAATTCCCTATTAGAAAAAGAAATGGGCTTCTCTAACCCTTCAACATTCTTCTGTAATAAAACAACTTCTACTGTGTCAAATGAAGCGAAGGAAAAAATCAGAAAATCCTTGGAGTAGTCAGGACTGATGAGCACAGGTGCTTCAGTTAAGGCCTTCTTTATTTGATCAAAAGAATTACGAGATTCAACAGTACATTTAACTTCATTCCCTTTCCTCAACATGGCTGTAATATACTTTACCATTTCAGCAAAATTTGAAACAAACCTTCTTAAAAAATTAATTTTCCCCAAAAAAGACTGAACTTCTTTCTTGGATCTAGGGAGTGACAAGGTTTGGATAGCTTGTACCTATCTTGAATCAATCCTTACCCCCTCAGCTGATACTATGTGCCCCAACAAGTTTCCCTCCTTCATGGAAAACAATGACTTTTTTGGATTTAAAGAGAGACCAAATTTTCTGCATTTCAAGAAGACCTTTTTCAAATGGTCACAATGTTCTTTATCATATTGTGAGAACATTTTTATGTCATCCAAATAGATGACTACAAACTTGTCCTTATCTCCAATAAAGTCTATGACCATGGCTCGTTGAAAGGTAATGCCTACGTTCATCAATCCTAAGGGCATCTTAGCGTACATGAATTTACCCCAAGGAGTAGTGAAGGTTGTCTTCTCTCTGTCTTCAAGAAAGATAGAGATCTGATTGTAGCCAAAAAAACCATCAATCATATACATCCTAGATGCACTTGTCACCCTCTGTAATATGTGCTCCATATTTGGCAAGGGGTAATTATCCTTCTTAGAGCTTCTGTTCAGGTTCCAAAAATTGACACAAAGTCTAATTTCTCCATTCTTCTTTCTCACTGAAACCAAGTTGGCCACCCATTCAGAATACCTCAAAGGAATGATAATCCAGGCATCCAAAATCATTTTTAACTCTTTCTCCATAATAGGCAGAAACATAGGATTTATTTGTCTCAATTTCTGCCTAAATGGTTTGGCCTCTTCCTTCAATGGGATCTCATGTTCAATGAAACTTGTGTCGTATGTTCTGAGATCGTCATATGTCCAGGCAAACACATCAACAAACTCTTTTAATAGTTCAACATATTCAGCCCTTTGTTCCCTTGACAAGATGCTTGACAATTTGATAAATTTTGGATCCTTCTCTGTACCAATATTGCACTCAGTTACATCAACATCATCAGCTGAATGTTTAAAATTCACTTCCACATCATTCTTGTCAAATAGTATTTCCAAAGGAACTAGTCCCTTTGGAATATGATTACTAGGCAACTGAAAAATATGATGATTAGCAATCCTGTTTAGGAAAACATCAGCATGAGGATTACTTCCAGAATCATGATCTTGATCAATATGTAATGCAGAAAACTCATCAACAGTCTCAAGGAATATTTTGATCTCAATATCATCCTCAAACACTTTCCAATGCTTGACATTGTCAGGTATAGAGGGTCTATATTTCACTTCTACATCATACTTGAGTTTAGGTGGCAGAGGGGCTCTGAAGTTACTTGCTGAAACAACCAAAGAATCAACCATGGAATTCTCTTCTCTTGGAATAAATGAAATGTTGAAAGCTAAGAAAAAAATTTCAACTAGGTCCCAGACTTCATTTCTATAAGTTCTTAGCCTAGGGTGTTTAGCCTGATAAAGATTTTTGATCTGATTTACAATTAACTCAGCATCCCAAAACAATGATATCTCTTCAATCCCCGGGTCTTTTGCAACCCTCAAACCCAAAACAAGAGATTCATACTCTACAACATTATTGGTAGTTTCAAATTCTAAATTGTAGGAGAAAGATATAGCGAAACAAAGACCACTCTAGCACCAACACCTTCCCTAGAAGAGGATCCTTCAAAGAACATATTCCAAACAAAAGTGATTGGAGGAGAAGCTTCAGAAAAAGTAATGGATTATTTTCTGATTTCAAGAGGAGGTTCAGGAGCATTAGTGAGATGCAATAAATTGGATCTCAAATCAGTATCGAGTGCAAAAATAGGATGGTTGGTGGGGTTTTCTTCGTCACTAATAATGTAGGCCAAATGAGCTTCCCTGTAAAGTCTTCTATGCTCCCCCCCAAACACAGGAATGGTAGCATATGTGAGGTCCATATATAAGGTTCCCCCAAGTCTTTTTATCCAAGATCTTGACAAGATCATGCCAAACTTGGGGGGAACATCATCCACCACGATATACATGACCACACTTTTCATGGGCAATTGAAACAAGGTCACAACCAGATCTTTGATGACCCCAATACACTTCACTTTCCTAGAGTCAAAAGAATATAAGTCATGGTAAGTCTTTGTGATTTCTAATCCAATTTCATCCATGACAATTTTTGGAATGAGATTATGAGATGCCCCTGAGTCCATCAATCAGTTATGCAACACGTTATCATGTATGTTCAGTGATGTATAGAAGAGAGGGGATGAATCATCTCTATATTCTATCAAAGGACCTGATATGAGTGTTGGATTTTCATCTTGAAGATTTACTGAATCAATGGCATTTGAGGAGAGTTCAGGTTGCAACATTTTGGAAATATACTTTTTAAATTTTGCATTTTTTATCAACTCCAAAAAAGATACAGGGATCCTAATATTTTGAATCTCATGCTCAAAGATAAAAGAGGAAGGAAGTTTCAAAATCTCCTTCGCTTCTGGGACAAGGATTTTGACCACTTGTGGGGGTTTCTGTACCTTCTTATCTTTGTTTTTGTTTGCTACATCTTTAGCAATATTCTCTGATTTGGTAGTCTGATCAGGAATGTCAAACCCCCCTTCTTTCTTTTTGGACCCAAGGTTGCATTTATTTGGACTGCTACTGGTCTTCTCCCCTTTACTCAGCTCATTTAGTTGGTTGTCCATGAGAGACTCCTCATATGTAGATTGGGTTAAATGGGGAAATGAGGAGGTGTCTCCAAGACAATGGATTTTAGGATCAACCTCTTTTTCCTCTCCTTCATCAGTAACAAGTTATTTTGGAGAGGGGCTTGAATTCTCTGATCATCCCTATCCCTACTTCTTTGATCTCTTTGGATAATATGAGGGGTGTTATTTGGTCTTCTGAGGTTACCCCTATTTTTAGCATTAGGGGGATTTCTATAGTTCTGATTTCCTTCTAGTTTCAACCTTTCCACCTTAGCAGAAAGTGACTTTACCAGATTGGTCAATTCATCTACTTGAGAGTGGGCAGTTGAGAAACCAGAGGTTGAAGCTTCAAATCTCCCCTTTCCTCAGTCTATATCAGCCTTACTCCTAAGTTTTTCAATTGCCAATATATTGGACTCCACTTCTAGGGCCACATCTTGCATATGAGCCAAGGAAGTAGCTCTTATTTCTCTTAACAAGTGGCAAAAATCAGGGTCGAACGCACTAACATACGTAATTTTGGCAGAGGTTTCTATAGGTTTAATCTCAGCAAGAATCTTACTATACATTTTATTAAACCTCTCTAAAAAGTCAGAAACAAATTCCCCTTATCCTTTCTTAAGTGATCCAAACTCTGTAATATAGTAAAGGAAATACTTTTTATACCCCCAATCTCTTAAGAATGCATCATCTAGGGCTTCAATCCCATCAATAGATCTAGGAGCCAAGGCCCTAAACCATTTCCTAGCCTCTCCATCAAGGCTATGAACAAAAATTCTCATGATCCATACATCTTCATTCACAATGACATAATTGTCTGCATAACTATAAAAGGCTGCAAGGTGCTCTTCTGCAGTTATGTCTCCCTCGCTCATGAACTTAGGCAACTTCTTAAGGTAGCCACTAGCTGGGAGAGCATTCAGAGGTTGAGGTAGGAAAAGAGGGGCATATCTAGCAGCGACTATGGCATCCATTCTATTTGTGGGAGGATTAGCACCTGCCATTGGGACATGAACTGGAGGAGAACTAAGAGGAGATGGAGTTTGAACAGAGGATACTGAAACTGTGTTTCTGGAAGAAAGGGGAAACTTTTGAGGGTTGGGGGAAAAAGTTACAGGGCTCAGGGGAACATAGGTTTCTTCCTCTGTGATTGTAGCAATTCTAATAGGAGGAGGAGTGGTAAAGCCTAGAGTAGGAAAATCTTCTAAGGTCCTGGGTTTAAACCATTGTACAACTTCAGGGGAAACATGGGTGTCAAATCTTTCTCCTTCTAAACCGATACTAGGAGAGGAGAAATTAACAGGAAAACTCCCAAAATTTAAAGTATTTGAAACTTCAGTAGACGATATAACAGGAGAATTAGAAGCAAATACTGGTGTTTGTAAAGAGGGATTAAGAAAATTACCAGGATCACCTGGTACAACAGTTGAAGTACCTTCTTGACAGGTCTTTCCTTTTCTGATAATTTTCTTTGGTTCAGCTTCAGGCATTGCTAGAGGCAGCTATGGAGTGGATCTCATGTGTCTGCCTTTCGGAGCCACAACTGAAACAGTGGAGTCGAAACAGTGGATTTGCCAAGTGCAAGTTACAATCTTCAATGGTACTGATATCTAATGCACCTTCATAATCATAATCTCTTTGTCGTTCTATCCCAGGTAAATGTCTTCAATTCGGTCCCCGACAATGATGCCAAGAATGTTATCACTGAGAGTCACCCTCCGATTGCATAGAAGGTAAGACCAGTACCCATCAGGTTATATGTCACAATGAGTAATTTTAAAGAGGTCAAATGGACAAGAATCAAGATAATAGTGTTTTAACTCAGAGAACTGGACTAGCACGCACAAGAAATTGAGGTCTTGGTCAAATTCATTTAGTAAGTGCGAGTAAAGTTGAATAGGGGGAAGAATTTGGTGAGGAGAATGTAGAGGTTTGTTGTGGACATCAGGTCTTCAAGCAACCTATTGAGGAAAAACTCGAACACAAGATCCTCTTGGATTCAAAGTTTAAGGAAATTGAAGAACATTATAACAACACTATAATCAAACATTCATCATAATACAACTACAACAATCCATGTGAATCCTTCAATCATGGACATTTCAATATTGGAGGAAAATAAGATGGAAGAAGAAAGATGACTTATATTAAACAAGAATTCTCAAATCGAGTACATAACCAGAGAACCAATATGCTTCATCAAAATTTTACAATGCGGGAGCCTTGCTGAACCATTTGACCTTAACAAAATATCAAAAATACATATTTATACACAAAACAACCTACAATCGCTAGAGGCACAATCAAGTCAAATATTTCAAGGCTTTATGTCTGAACCTTCTCTGCAGACTGTGCACGCAACCTTTTGTCAGATGCGAGATTCATATTAGTCGGTCTGTGTCTTCTCTGTCAGACTGCGCATGCAGTTCTTTGTTAGACGTGATCTCAGGTCATTCTGGGCTAACAGCCTACTTCCACGACCAATCCTTTATATATTTCCACTTATGTTGTGAGATGAGGTTTCAACCACCTCCCTCACTTTCATTAACTACCTGCATCGGGATCAGGACAGGCTTGATTCAACTCGACACATGTATATTTGCTGAGATTTTGCAGGGAACACTGGCAGGTGGACATGGACACTGATGATGATGAGTTGGCGAGGTGCTTGGCGTGAACTCATAGGCTAAAATGAGTGAATGGTGTCCATGTGGAAGGTTGTGGTTGGTGGTGACTGGGAATGCGTGAGCACTAATATGCATGGAGCTGAGGTGTAAAGGCGCGAGGGTGATGTGGCGAATGAGAAAGGGATGTGGTGGCAAAGCGGTGTGACAGGTCAGGGGGAGTCGAAAACAATAGTGGAGGACATGGAGCGTGAGTGGAAGATAGATGTTGGGAGGTGAGAGGGGGGAGTAATGACAGCGGAGAAGGGACAGGTGTGCGGAAGTGTGAGTGGAAGACAGGTATCAGTGGGAGCGCGGGTGGTATGGGAGGCGGTCTGGAGGTTTACTTGGAGGGGGGGGTAGGCGGTAAGTGGTAATGAGAGGGGGGGTGGTTTGATTTACTGTAGAGGCGACAAATCATGGGGGGTCTGCGCTAGAAAACCAACAACTCGGACCCCCCCTTGTTAAAGGCAAAAAAGGTCGGGGGGGGGTCTCCAATATTGGACGTGTACTGTAGATCTGAGCATGCCTCGCTCAACCGCTGAGATATGCATGCTTCTTAACACAATGTGCCAAGAACTGACAAGTCACTAGAGACTTAGGATAAAAACATAAAGTGGGTCGTGCTACGACCCCCTTTTCTTCCTTTTTTTCACCAAGGGGTTTTTTCCTAAGGAAACAACATCAATTCATCAAACTTCCTTGTGCTAACACATACTACTATAGTGTATGGAGATGTAAGTTGGAAATCTAATGGATGAATTTCATCTGGGAAATACAGAGAAATTCTAGTTGCCAAAGTTCACGAAATGACATAGTTAGGGTGTTGATTGGTGAGGAACATGGCCAGTAATGCAGCCACAATTAATGAGAGGGAATCTCTCAACTCATGTCTTTCTACATAGATGATTTCCCTAATTTTGAAAGAGTTGTTACATAATGATAGTTTAAAGGATAAAAATGTTGGACATGATATGGATATCTAGAATGAATATGCACTAGTAGGCATGTTGATAATGAAATGATTGGTGCACAAAGATATGTTGTAGTGCATATGGTGATTTTTGAGAATACATCTAACATGCATAGATACTCAGAGTAGTCTGCTATTATTTATGATGTAAAAATGTTATGATGGATAATTATGGTTAATGATGGCCATGTAACCAGGAATGGTTTTGACAAAATGGATAGATAATTTGTCGATACAACATATGATAATCATCCTTATGAAGACAAGCCGAGGATAGTAGATTGATAATCAAGAGGTTGATGAAGAGAGTATGTGAACGTTCTTGAGACACCAGTTGATCATGTAGCATCTAATAAAATTGATGACAATCATGCAGGTAAGGTTTTGGTATGCTCAAATTATAGAGAGAGTTTAGGTAAGAATTACCTCAACCAATGTTTGATATCTAGAAATGATATTAAGGCATTATTTGAATATATTTTTTAGATGCATGATGTGAATGCATGTTTACGTTCGCAGTGAGAATTATATGTAAATAGTTGAAATGATAGATTTGTTACTAACTCATGAGATTGAAATCATTTTAGGGGTTGTTGGATATTGCAACGAGGGAGTTTCATGATAAAGTAATCATTTGTGGATGGGATACTTGAAATCTCTATCAAGGGAACGTGGTTATGAACAATGATGAAAGAATTGAAATAAATATCATGAGAAGAGCAAAAAAATTGCTAGTTGGATAAGAGCTAAGTAATCTACTAATGTTATATCGGATTTGAATCTACTGGCTACGAAAAAATTAAATTTGAGTTTGATTGATTATAAATCATTAGAATCTGTTTGATGAGAAATTTTTCCAATGAATTTGATTAGCATATGATTGATGTGTTAAATTCTAAGCTATAATTTTTTTTAGAATGATGAATTGCATCAAGGAGGTAGCTCCAAATGATGAAATGAAAATCCCATATTGACTAGACATGCTCAAGAAAATGGAGTAGCCATCTCATAAGGAGAATTTCTCCTCACCCTAAAACTTCATTTTTTTTAAGAGTAGAGTTACATGCTTTTAAGTAGAAAGTATATATTATGAGGAATGAATAATCATAGAAACTCAAATGAATATCATAGTTAATGATATATTGGGTGATTGTAGAGAGTTCGTAGAGAAAATTAGCTATGCCATGAAATCTAGGCCATGCAAAGGAGTTGAAAGGGAAAAACCCTTGACTCCTCTCTTGTTGTTTATGCTTAGTGTGATAGTGATGCATATATAATACATAATATTTTCCTTTCATTTAATATCAATAACATCTAAAAGTGATTGAGTTATTAATGTAAAACAATTCTAAAATCTCTTCAAAGATTGTTGTAAATGTTCCAATGAAAATATTATATTATATTATAATTTTGCAATGAAAATTTTATACTCACATTTATTTGGTTGATTGAAAGATTAGATTCCAGGAATAATGGTATTGGATATGGAAATGAGTATAATTCCATAATGAAGAATGGGTGCTAGTACCTGTAAGAGATAAACATAATGAGAAGAACCTCATACTTGTGGAACTTGATATCTATGTGAAACAAATTTAAAAGATTTATAATTTAAATTGCTATCATGATATCTCATGGTAATTGTACGTATATGATACAAGTGAGATGATGGATTTCTCTACAAAGGACAGATGATGGTTTCTAAAACAAAAGGCATAGAAAAGAGGCTATGGTTTCTACGATATGTCATGATTGTTGCTATGGTGATTTATGTTATGCTAGAGAAAGACAAGGGATGCTTTGGTTTTAAGACTCTATTAGTCTCGATATGATTCCATTGTGAGGAATCCTTGGTTGATGATGGATTTCCCAAGAGACTGTGCAATAGAGAAAGGGATGCCTAAGCCTGGAGGGTGAGTCAATGCAAGGAAGAGGAGGCTTGAATGGATATATGCTAGCTGGGATCATGAGTGCATTGGGTGTGTCCGAGAAAATAGTGAGTTGAGTTCTATCCATGGAAACCGTATGAATGTGGAACCACAATCATCCAGATAAGTATTATGTTAAAATATATAATTTTCCTATGTTATGGATATCAAAGGAATATTTATGCATAGAAGTGGTTATAATATGCATGTTTACTAGGTAATTGTTGTAGGCATATGCTAGAAGGCCATAATTATGGAGGTATGCCTATATAGTGAAGAGGATGACATTGATAGAATAGTTGAAGGATGAGGATATGGTAAATTTTTCTTCAGTAAGAAGAGAACATTGAGGATGATGTTCTTTCAGGGGGAGGAGATGTAATCACCCTGGTTTCTAATCCATGTAATTAATTGTAATCAACCTGGATTCTAATCCATGCAATTAATTGTAATTAATTACGATTTAGATGATGTTTATGTTTTAGCATGGATGTTTTAAATAACATGCTTTATTTTACGCCATGAGGAATATGTGCCATGTAAATTTACATATTTGTAAAATATCGCTATTTTTCAATTCAATAAAATACTTAAGGTTGATTGAGGTAGGAGAACATAAAAGAGGGTCCATGATACCACATGAGGGGAAGTGTGAGGGGGTCCTAAGGGAAATTCCACATGCCCAATATTCCTATACCATTTACCCAATCCATTTCATGTTTATCCATTTAATTCCTCCTTTTGATTTGGAAATCCAATCATTGAATGCAGTTGGTGGGAGTTCTACCTTACACAATTATGAGAAGAATGGGATAAGTACTTACATGTAAGAGGTTTATGGGGAAGTACACCTTCCAAAAATATGATATATTGGGGGTAGTAGGATTCATGTTATGAGTCAATCAGTCCCCCAACGTTCATGGAAAACCATGCCACATGGAGAGGGGTGAATGAGATCTCATGGGGAGAATTCATCCATTCAAATTATCATGTAGAATCCATGTGTGTGGAGGCAAGGAGAAAAATGGTTATAACATTGTGATGACCCATGCATGTGATTGGTAAAGGAGGAAGGAAATTTATTGGTCAAATGGAGGAGGCATGTGTCTGACTGGTTGGATGCAATGATTCATTCATGGATGTACATGTGTGCATTAGTGAGAAACTCTCTATTTGTTGTTAGATAAAAAGAGACTGAATATGAAGAGGAAGCGATTATTTTTGCCATGAATTTTGTGTAGCCATGAAGGTGTGCAATTTGGTTGTAGGCAAGAGGGAGTGACCTATTTTTTGTCATCCCTAGATGGAGATGAATGGAAAAGGCCATTCTATACTATCATGAATGGAAGGAGGCCATGATTAACTCAATTGAAGAGTGTTGAAGATAGAGAGGGCTCAAATAATAAGTTGAACAAAGAAAGGAGAGTTGTATTGTAAGCTAGGAAGGTTACCCTACTATGTGATGAGAAAACCATGAAAAATTTGTATAAATGGGTCAAGAGTAATATGAAATACTATTGGAAGAAAATGGAAAAAAATTGGGCATCTATATGTACACACTAAATAGCACTGTATGGAGAGGATCCTAAGGGACTATGTAGTAGAGAAGGAATTCCTTCTCCTCATGTTGTGTAAGGTAGGTAGTGCAATGCTAGTGTAGCTATGTTAGTCCAAGATATATCAGTAGTAAGACACATGGTTTGGTAATTATATGGTCCTGAGATAGAGATACCACCCTATGAGAACCGTAATTATTCATGGTGGTATCATATCCCAGCTCATGGGTGGCCTGTTGCAAAAAGGATACATGCAACAAAGACTTATATGGTTGGGTGGAACATGGATATACCTCAGTCAATTAGGAATTCCAAATATATAAGTTCTTCTTGTTGTTTAATTGAGTTAATATGATGCATTATACTAATGTTGTAATTTTTTGAATTTCAAGGATGAATGGTGCATGCTTGTTGTGATTGTAATGAATGACTAATGTTATATGTGACAATCATATTGTTATCATGCATTGTGCTAGTGTTTTAATGTTTGAATGTTGTAATTTCATTATTGCAAAGCTTTTTTTTTAAGGTAATGTGAAATTCATAATTATGTATGCCAATGAAGGCATCTAGAATCTCTGCTAGAGATCTATTGATAAGATTGAAAAGTTGAAATCTTGATCTATTTGTTTACTAATTGTTTAGTGGTTTAAAGGATTTGTTTGTTGGATGCTTGTTTTGATTTTGGCTAGATGTTAGTGACTATATTGGAGATTTAGTCTAAGAGGATATCTATTTTAAAATAGAGATACTTCTTTAAAATTTTAACTAAGTATAAAGGGTCTAGGGGAATCCTAGACCTGGTTATTTTGGGAAGAGGTACTTCCTATAAAACAACCTAATTTCTCTCTACCATCTAAAAGGAACATAGGCCCCTCTTGTCAAAAGAGTCTCCCCCAAATTGTATAATCATAAGTTCCTATATTGATTCTAATTGAAGATATGTAATATATTAGAGTCTTGAGACCCTTGGATCCTAGACCTTCCAGTGAAGATAATGTCGTCTTCGGTCTTAGAATTATAACCTTTATATATTAACCCTTAGTGTGGATTTGGTGAATTTTCCCATCGATAATGAGTCTTTAATCTATTACCGATGGATTTTACTTGCCCTCTAGGATTTAAGGAAAGCCTCAAGGTGGTATTCTTCACCTTAGTTTTACTAGGGAAAACACTTAGTTTTTGTAAAATACCTAGAAAATTTTCTAAGGCAACTTAGTTAAATATTGCATATCACATGAAAGATATTTTCATAAAATATAGTGTGTATTGCACGAAATAGATTTTTGTGTGATATAGTGTGTACCACAAAAAAACAAGATTCATGTGATACAATTCATATCACATGAAGAAAATATTTGTGTGATACAAAGAAAGACGCTAAGAAAGGTTAAATACTTAAAGAAAATTCAAGAAGTTGGAAGTTTAAAAATTTGTGGTGTGATGTATCACACCAAAATAAGTTTGGCATGATACACCGCACAAAGATAATTTGCATGAAACTCAATATTTATACCTTTCTCTTCCTTATCTCATCAATCGTTTTTTTTTTTTGTGCAATGTATCCCATCATAAGTTTTTATGGTGCGACGGAGGAATTTTTCCTATTCACAGCAAGCATCAAAGACTTGGACATTTTTGAAGAAAGGTGGGGGTTTCCCATGTATCACACAAGGATAACCTTTGTTGTGGTGGGATACACCACAAAATAATCAAACTTTGTGGGATTTCAATAAACTAGGGGGAAAATAACACAAGGATCACTGCATCAAAGGAAAGGTTGGGAGGTGCAATGTATTACACCAAATGAATATTTGGTGTGATAAATCAAAAGGAGAATTTTTTTTCTGGTGATGGGTTGAATATAGTAGAGGAATAAGGATAAGGAAATCTCCTTATCATGAGTAAAAGAAGATCCTTGTGGTGAAATACATTACAAAGAAAAGGTGGGTGTGATATGTCATGGTAAAGGAAAGATATTGGTGACATGTTGTGGTGATGAAAAATTTATTGATATGTGATACATCGCATGAGGAAGAAGTTGGCTTCATCAAGATAAGGAAAAATCTTAGAGATAAATTCTATACATAAGTTGGCATGGACTATATAGGTGTTGATGTGGTAGGATCCACAATGGTAGGTAGATGTCTGGATGATGATTTCTCATTGTTCAGATGATGATGTGGTAGAACCCTCAAGGTGTTTTGACACTTGGGAAAATATTTATTTCGAAGAGATGATGAAAATTTCCCATCGATGAAGAAAATTAACCCACTTAGTACCAATTATAAATAAGTCGATCAACGCTTGATAAAAAGACCTATCGACAATGGAAACCAACTCAATTTATATTGAGGAAAAATAAATTATTTTTTCTCGATATCGCAAAGGAAATCATTTCTTGGGGTATTTTTTAAACTCCTTTTCGACACCTATTAGAAACTTGTGTTTTGACACAACATCCAAACTAGTCATCGATACTTTGTGAAAAGTGTTATCGACACTCGAGTTGAAGAGCTTAGTGGTTCTTGGTAAAAGGGGCAACAACGCTATTAAGTGATTATGATGAGGTAATGGTACAAGTGGTTAGGAAATGATCGCCAACACTATCATTCCAAGTTAGCAAGGGATGCCACGTAGGCATGCTGACATAGTAAAGAGAAAATGCATAGGAACTTCATAGGGTCATAACTGCTTGCTCCAAGATCATAATTGAGCAACAATACAGTCATTGGAAATATATTGAGGATCATATTTTTCCTATAATCTCAAAATTTCCATCAGAGTTGAATATAGGAAAATAAATTTTGGTAATCCATACCCTCAATTAGGCACAAAGGGGATTGGGTTTATCACAGGTGGTCTCATAAAAGATTCCTACACAAGAATTATCTTGACTAGATTCTATCATTTTTCCAATACACTAGTCCCCTCGTCTCTCCTTCCTTTGACTATCATCCCCTATATCCCCTCTTTTGTCCTGGCCTCTACCCATTTGAGTTACATTTTTTTATTGGAGGTTTCATTTTTTCTTTTAGTTTTTCAATGTCTAGGGTCTTTGAACATTTTAAGTCTTACAAAGTTTGGTTTTCCTACAAATCTTCGTCTCTTAGTGGAATAGGACTCTTCTAATTGTTTCATGGTTCTAAGCACCTCTTTTAACAACTAGCCATCATTCATTTCATTTCTTACTTTTAGTTCCCCATTTTATATTGAAGCATTCTGAATACCCATCCACATTAGTTTGGGGTAGTGTTCAATGAATGTATCAAGGATAAATCAACTTTAAGGGTTGAACAATGTTGAAAACTATTTTCTATAAAACATTGTTTTCAATAACACACTATTTAAATCCACTTATACTACATCAACCATCTTGGAACATTTATGTTAACTCACCACTGAGAATTATTCACTATAGTTTTGATACACTTTCTATAATAGTTAACCTTCTTATGTATAGGCACTCCTTAATGCACCAAACCCTATGTGATGATCCCCAACCTAGATGATGTCCATTACATGTGGAAAAAATCATAAATTAAAATTTATGTTGTCTAATTAAATTCTTGTAGATTCTAGCTACGAATTACAAACATATTTAGCTATTGTTTGTTACTGTCAACTAAATGCATCTACAAAATTCTAAAACATACATGAAATTCATCCAATAAACTTCATTACAACAACATATAAATTTGTTCTCATACTCAGAGTAAAACACAATAGTTAAACACATAATATAACACAACAACAAGATAAAACACTTATCTTATAATTCAATTGTGCAACCATCTACTTGGGATGGACATTGCAGACTTGTTGCTCCAAATATCAACAACCAGTCACCTCTGAGATGAGTCTTGTAATCCACAAATAGGGTGGTCTCTCACTATCCATGGCTCGAAAAACTCACAACCCACTAGTATTCTCCTACAACTATCCTGATTTTCCACCATCTCTCTTCCCCTCGACATTCCCAACCTAAGGAATGTATCCCTTCACTGATATCTGTGCATCGGGTATCTCATTTGTTTATCAGGGTATCTCTGGAACAGGTAACCAAGAATCTCTTTTCTCAAAACTCAAGGGAACTCATCGCTAGGAAAACTACCAGCAAACACTTGTTGTTACAGTGCAACTCACATGAGAGTTCACTCTTCAAGTCTGACAACCTAGATCTTCAATATCCATCTCCAAAAAACTCCAAAAAAACTCCATCATGCTCTAGAATTCTCCCTCCATGGATTACACCAGCTCCTAGCTCTCTTTCTTCCTCTCTACTTGTTGTTCATTCCCAAAAATATTGACTGTCCAAAATTGTTGTAGTTTCCCATACAAATTTCTCTCCTTTGGCTTGCTTTCTTTACTCACACACTTCCCCAACCTGATTGTACTCAACTCCCCATGTTCCCAATAACTATGGGATGTGAACTCTCACACCCACCCTCTTACATGTATTCAATGATTGGCTTTGGGAACATTGAATCCAAAATTATAAGGTTCATATACCAATAGAAAATTTAGGAAAATCAGTTGAATTAATATACATGGGCAATTCCATCTTGGACCCCTCTTAGGAATTCTATTAGAGCCTCCCCTCTCTTGTAGATTAATTTATCCCCCATCTCTATCCATGTCCCTTTAGAAGTTGGAATCACATTTATTATTAAATTTCAGAGATACATTTCATATATACATCGCTTTGGTCGTAGCCACACACTATATATACATTAAGCATTAATTAAACTAGGGATTATAGTGGGGATATTGCATTCCCCTCCCCTACAATTGTGCGTCATCCTCAGTGTACACTATGTCATTATACATATATGAAAATTTACATCAAAATACTTAGAAAATAAAATTCTGCAATATTACAACTCCAGTAGCAATCCCAACCAAAATCTCATGTTCCTCTCAACTTGGTGACCCAAGGAGTGCACCATTCATTTATCATGGATAACCCAATGAATGTACCATTAGTTTATTAGGGATGACCCAAGTAATGCTCCATTATTTTATCAGTGGACTCAACGTGGTTGGATAGGACTCTAAGATGTGGTTTTGGAACTCTAGCTGCTCAAAATGGAGTCTTGCATTATGTTTTCTTCAAAATTGTCAAAAATTTGTGGGTATTCTTCCTGCATGTTTTCTTCATTCTCCCATGTAGCATATGTTAATTTTTCAAAATCCCACCCAGTTTCAGTCTCACTGAATTTTCTACCAAATTTAAATGCCAAATTCAGTTTCAGCACTGTTTCATCATATGCTACAGCGGTGTTTCAGCATCTGCTCACAGTGGTGTTTCAGCATCAGCATATGCTACAGCCTGGTGTTTCAGCATCTGC
>JASDQU010236056.1:0-17172 GCA_032191745.1 Picea mariana
ACAGAGATATTGCAGATATCCAATAATATAACAGAAATATATCAGAGATGAAATCATAAACACAGACATACAGTAATACACGATTTCTATTAATGAAAGAAATGTACAGAGACTGTAAAAATACAGAGTGAAAGACTCGCTAGAATGGTGGAAGCTTATCTCTAAGAAGAAATGTGACAACTACTCGCATTCCCAAGAAGATGATTACAATGAGGCTTTGAATGCCTTTTTACAATAAACAAGAATGCCAAAAAACCTAGACATCCAAAAACCTAACCCTAGGAGATTAAGCGCCAAAATTCATGCAGGCCCCGTTTGATTAAGTTAGTACATCAACTTCCCAAGGTCGTAACATTTTCATACGATCTTTGTTTTAGGTGTATGATAGCCGAAGGGATAATTGAGCCCCCAAAATGAATCTAACTGATCTGGATTATTTTTGGCATGAAATGAGAGCGGAGATATAATAAAGAAATGCATAGAGATATTGCAGATATCCAATAATATAACAAAAATATATCAGAGATGCAACCATAAACACAGATATACAGTAATACATGATTTCTATTAATGAAAGAAATTTACAGAGACTGTAAAAATGAAGAGTGAAAGACTCGCTAGAATGGTGGAAAGTTATCTCTGAGAAGAGATTTGACGGCTACTCGCATTCGCAAGAAGATAATTACAATGAGGCTTTCAAGTCCTTTTTAAAATAAACAGGAATGCCGAAACCCTAGACATCCAAAAAACTAACCCTAGGAGATGAAGCACCAAAATTCATGTGGGCCTCGTTTGGGTAAGTTAGTACATCAACTTCTCGGGGTAGTAACTTTTGCATACGATCTCTGTTTTAGGCGTATGATAGCCCATTGGAATGGTATCGTCGAGGATATTCATTTTGGGGGCTCAATCATGCATTCGACTATAATTGATAACCTATATCTAAAAAAACCTTCATTTGGGCCCTCAAAATAACCCTGGAAGTTAAAAACTGCTAAAAATAGCAAATTGCCAAAATTGCCAGAAAACTATTTTGAGCCAGTTGGAAAAGGTGGGTGGCCACCGATATCCACTTGGATCAATCCTCCCTCATTAGGAAGAAATGGTCTCCATTGTGTTGAGTTCCCGGGGGAGAGGGAAAATCGTTTGTTGAATCTGCATCTTGGTGAGTTGCTTGCCTTGTTGAAGACGTTGCGCTACTCAGTTTGTGGAAGTCTGTCACGAACCTATTGAGGTTGAGGTTGTTCAAAAAGCCAAGATACATGAGAGGACGGTGTGGAGAAGGAATCTTTGATAATTTTTGCAACCTTGTCGACCTGCATCTGTTGGATAAACAGTGCTTGGGGAGAGGCTGTAGTGGTTGCAGTGTCCTTTTGTTCCCCTTTTGAATAGATTGCGAAGAAGTTGAATTTTGAAGTACGAAATACTACTTTGCGGTAGTGTTTAGGTGGAACAATATTTGGAACTACCTCTTGTATTCTGTAAAGATGACCCCCCAAGGTAACAATGACACTACGGCGTTGAGACTCATAAATAGCATGGTGGTTCCACATATATGGCCGGCCCAAGAGAACATCACAGACATTCAGTGGGGAAAAATCACATAATACCTCATCCTTGAAGGGCTGGATGTCGTATGACAATGGACATTGCTGGCTGACACTAAGATTTCGTCCTTGGCGAAGCCACCCGATGTTGTATGGATGCGGGTGTGGTGTTGTCGAAAATCCCAACTGTTTGACGACCTTTACTGAGATGAGGTTTTTCTGGCTTTCGTTATCAACAATAAAATGCATCGGGGTCCCCTTCACCCACATCTGTGAATGAAAAAGGTGCTCCCCCTCTTCAGGATCTGTTGGCTCTTCTGGTTGAATTGTTGCGGTCACAACAATAGCAGTGGGGTCTGCGTCAATGATCTATCCTTTACCAGTATTTTCATAATCCAATTATGAATCAGGGTTCATCTCCTTGTCTTTGATCTCGGCCACCAATGACTGTTTTGAGCGAAATTCATCGGTGTTGTGCCAGGGGATTTTGTGGAAATCACACCATTTTTTGGTTTCCTTCTTTGTCTTCCCATGACCCTTATTTTTCTATGGCTTGGACTGGTTTTCGAGAGACTGTTTGTTAGGGCCTTCTTTGTCATACTTTGGTTGTTGTGGATTTGTAGACCCGAACTATCTTTTGTTTCGGTGCTTAAATTTCTACTCGATTTTAACAACATATCAATAAGCAACATCGAGTGATGAGATGTCCAGAAAATCCATTTCAGTTTGGATGTATCTATGTAGAGCCCCGTGGTATTTCAGAACCAAATGTCGTTCGGAGTCTTTGATACCCATATTGATGCGCAATATATGGAAGGTATTAGTGAACTCTGGAACTGCTTGGCCCCTCTCTTATCACAGTGTGGTCCATCTCATGTACTGGTCCTCATAGTTGCCAACAGGGTAATATTGTTCCTTTACTGCATCCACAAAAAAATCCCAAGTGGGCTCGGCCCCATATATTCCAGACTCCTCTGTGGAACTCTACTCCCAGTAAGTTTCCCACCAATGTTCAACATGAGGGAGAGCTTTAAGGTGTGCGAAGGTGATCTTTTCTTTGTCGGAAAAATTGTGAATAGAGAAATAACCTTCTAGCAGATTTAACCATTTGTCTAGGGCATTTGCATCTATCTGACCTTCAAATATGGGAATATCAAAATTAATCGATGAAGATGCGCATGTTGCTATCGGTAGGCATTGAAGGATGTGGGAAAAATTCTCCATCATTTCATCCCTATGTCGCATCAGAGCTTGCTCAAGCAACAGATTGATAGGATCTCCTATCCCGTCATATTTCTTTTATCATGCCATGAGAGGTCGCTTGGGTGTGCGAGAGATTTTTTCCTCAAGAGAAACAAGCTTGAGACCCAACTCTTTGTACTCCAACCTCATTGGGGACATGCATTAAGACGACAAGGAGCAGACCTCTCTGATACCACTGATCTAGATTTTATGAGAAGAATAAAATGACTACAGATTATTAATAGGTTCTTAACACAAAATAACATAGATATAGTAAAACTGGTTTTCTATTCAATAAGGAAATAAGTTGAAACTGTAAAATACAGCGGAAACAAGCTTGTTGGAATGCTGGCGGCTCATCTCTGAGAAGAGATGTGACGGTTGCGCTCATTCACAAGAAGATGATTACAATGAGGATTTGAAGGAATTTTTACAATAAACAGGAATGCCAAAACCCTAGACATCTCAAAACCTAACCCTAGGAGATGAAGCGCCAAAAGTCATGTGGGTCTCGTTTGGGTAAGTTAGTACATCAACTTCCCGAGGTCTTAACTTTTGCATGTGATATCCATTTTAGGCATATGATAGCCCATTGGAAAGATATAGTCGAGGTTATTAATTTTGAGGACTCAATAATGCCTTTGTATATCATTGAGAAAATCTATCTCTAAAAACCTTCATTTGGGCCCTCAAAATAGCCCCAGAAGTTAAAAACTGCTAAAAATAGTAAATTGCCAAAATTGCCAGAAAACTGTTTTGAGCCAGTTGGAAAAGGTGGTTGGCCACCCATATCCACCTAGATCATATTTTTCCAGCTTCAATATGGACCTTGTTCTTGTGTTGATCTAGATACTCTTTCATTTCTTCGGTCTTATTGCTCGTCTCTCCTCCGTATACAAAGGATTTCTCTTTCTTCCTCTTGGACCAATGTATGCCAAGATATTTCTAGTTCTTCTATGGTCTCAGATGTTGTTATTACTAGATTATATATCTGATGTAAGATGATCTGTTGATTATTTAATCCAATTTCCAGGTGGCATTGATCATATTGGGGAAAAGTCATGTATCTTTCAAAAGATGCTAAAACATATTTTAAATTTCAATTCATTCCCTAGTATGTTCACCAAAAATTTTGATGCTTGAATCCATCAGGACCGAAATGAAAACCTCACGGGGAAACAAATCCCCTTGCATTTTTATAGAGGTGGTACTCCTCATTGTGTCAAGATTTTCTTGGAATTCTAGGTTCTCAAAATAATGTAGGACTTTGAGAAAGTCCATTGTGATATTCAAAGAAATATAAAGATTGCAGTAAAATAAAAAGTTTTTTTTTTAAAGAGAGTTCCTGAGAGATGACCAAGAACCTTAGACATTGCATATTTGAAAAAGATAAGAAAAATTTCCTCATATCTGTCATAGTTAAACTAAATATTTTTTATCACATAAAATAAAATAAAATGGTCTGCACACATAAGAGAACTTTAATAGAGTAAACACATGTGGATATCAAAATAAATATAATGATAGATCAATCTCAAATATTTCATACTAAAAAATCAGAGTTATGAAATATTGTCAAAGATGATCTCGAAATAGTTCTCTTTGGGATTTCTGAAAAATATAGAGTCTATTACAGAGTAAACTATTGGGGATGGAATTTAAATGCATTTGTCCTTAGGGATGGAATTGGGGCTCTTGCGGACCATAAAGAAAATATAAACAAGAAGTAAGCTATGGAAAGAATATGGTGGGCGATGCCAGAGTAACAAGACCTATAAAAAAGACATGAAGGAGTTATCAGATTTCAGTTAAACCTTTCTAGTCAAAGAAACAGAGTAATTGGATGAAAAAACGATAAAGAAAGAAATATGTGATAAACATAAACTTACTATGATGGTCTCTCCCTCCTTCAGTTTCTTACTACTCTCCTTTTATTGTCCTCATTAACGGTTATAACAACCGTCTCAAATGCTTCCTCTTGGCCTTCTTTGGTTAATTTGTAAATTGTCTTTTTTGAACCAATCTTCAATGTAGGTTTTCATTGGTGCAACATTTATTTCATCTCTTATTTTAATATTGAATAATTCTCCTTCCAAGTCTCTTAAGTCATGAGAAATTCCATGTATTTCCTCCTCAATATCTCGATTTTTCATGGAATAATCAACCAACCAATTATGTATTTCTTCTTCATTATATTCAACTATGCCATACAATTTCTCAGCTGATAACCCTTTTAATATCTCAACTTGCTCATCAAATTTTTTCTTTGTAAGAAATATTGAATTGAGAATTAACTTAGGGTTTTGAACCTCATCAGTGCACCCAGTGAGATCTATCTACATGAGTCTTTTGAACAATTCTTCTTTTTTTAGTATGGCTTGATTGTATGGTTGGACAATATTATTCAAATTCTTGATATTTTCCTTCCAACAAGCATTTAACTATTTAATTCGACTTGGAGAAGGAAAATCCTATTCTCTTCTTTTCAATTTTGTCATATTTGAGACTTTTATTCCAAATGGCAAGACAACATCAACGTAGAAATAGTCTTCATTCTTTAAATCAACGTGCAGATACTTATGAAAAACATGTACCCTTGAGCATAAATAAACAATATTTTTTTATACATCCCATGCTTCTGTTATCATTGACATTCTCTTTTTAATTTTTTTCTCAACATAACTTCGGACTCTCGTGAGTAAAATCGAAGATCCTTTTAACTTAATGGAAGGTGTAGTTGGTTTAACCATTGAAAAAGGACTTGTCAGGATTGGAAGAGGCCTTAAGCCATTTTCCAATTCTCTGATCCTTTCATTTAACTTAGCATTTTCAGCTTCCACACCATCAATAGAATCGTCAAGAGCATCCTCAATTTCCCTGTGGATTTTAGAAATTTGGGGCGGTCACATGTCCTTCAGGTCGACCTCCGAGTGATATTTTCCCTTTTTATTCTTCTGATCACTTCTTTTTACAATCAATTTTTTAGACTCCTTACAAAAAAAACACTTTGAAAAGTAATGACTCTTCTTCATTGAATGTCTTATTTGCAACGACTTTTAATAAATAATTTTGTTGGCCCATACTTTCTGGCTGATCCATTGCGAGAAATATTTTCTCAATACTACCTCTATATCCATGTCTTCTAGAGAAAATATATTGATGTCATTTTCTATAAGATTGTCCTCTTCCTCTTGCATTAATTTCTTCATGTTCTTTCTCAAATGGAGCTTATGTTAACTCTCGATTTTCCCAGGGGGGGGGATTCTTCTCTCCTCCTCCACTTAAACTAATGTTGACAACCTTTCTAACTGGGTGAGTTGTTGGAGCATTTCTCCGGGATGTGGTATTTTTGGGAATAACAACTGGAGATTGGGTGCTCCTTTCACTGGGACCCTTTCCCTTTTTCTTATAAAACTCATTAGTACTGAGTATTGTTTCTAGGTCACCAACATCATGTACATGAGTACTTTGGTTGTTACCATCTTCTTCTTCATTCAAGATAGTATTGATGAATGTACTAAATCTCACAGAAAGCATATGTTCTACAAAGATTTTGTTAGGATCAAACCCCTTTATCTTTTTGGCATACTTTAAATTCACATTATTGAAATGATTTGCAAACTCATCAGTTATATTTATGTTTCTGAACATGAAATCTCCAATCTTCCATGGCAAGGGGATAAATTGTTTTTTCCTCTTTTCATGGAAAAAATGTAGCCAAAAATTGTATTTCCTTGCCACTTCCGTAGTGAATAATTTTTTAGATACATGATACGGGAGAAAAGAAGGATTTTCCTTGGAACAAAATATCCTGATGACATTGTGATTCTCCATTTGTTTTATCGTTCCTTTTTTCTCTAAGAATCTATTAGTCTAGTTAGATATTCTTGAAGTATTTTCACCCAACAACAACCTCTTGAAGACTGAGACAAAATCATTATAAGGTTCATAAAATACAAAGGGGTCGTATGTCTCCATAGTGCATGATATCGAAAGGTAAGTAGATCTACTTCATGATTCACCCTCTTATGGTCAATTTTGGGAATTGACAACAATACGTTATAGAAAATATCAAATAGGAAGCCATAAATAATTTTTTGTCCCTTTTATAGTGCATTAATTGGGACGATATTTCGATACAAATCAGTTTTCCCCAGTCAAATATGGCATGTTCTTTCACTGTAAAATACAATATATATAAAATCATGCAAGATACAGAGGAATTGCTTTCCTGACCTTTCAACTGGGTAAAAAGCCATGCAATTTATCGAAAGGGTTTTTTCAAAGAGTCGACTTGGATCCTAGTTATGTCTTCTAGAATAGAAGAAAGATTCTCCAAATATTTAGGCAGGAGGTCAAGGCCATTGTTATGTTTCTTCAAAAAATCTATGTACTCTTCTCCTTTGAAGGTAAGCGTCGGTTCTGTGAGCTTCAACATCTTGCGAAAAAATTGTGGTGAAAGGGAAATCAGAGAGTGATCTTGGAGTTGTATAATTATGTGGCTTGGCACATACTTCTCCACACACCATGAAACAATTTATTTACAGCCAAAAACCTTAGGAACAGACCCTGCACGAGCGATTCTGGATGCCCAAATTACATATTTTTGTGCAGGAGGAGAGGAATAATATGAATATGCTTTGTACCACTGAAAGTTCTGGTATTCACGACCAAAGATATTTAAAGTATCACCAAAAGAATGTTGTTTAGCTACTGCTACCATAGGTTGACGGGATTATTTCTTCAGCTGGATAATAACTTGAAATAAATCTTTTCAAAGAGATGGCGATAATATAAACTCTTGGAAATTTGAGATTTAATGCAATTTAATGAGAATTCCTCAGGCCTTTCACCATTAATGACACTCTTTTTGTATCTTTCACAATAGTTGTTAGCATTAAACAACACTTAATTCATATTGGGAAAAGCATGAGAATGGTGGGGATAGATGAGAGAAATTTTGAATATTGATCTTTTTATGAACCTACCAACCCAGGAGCTTGCGAACCTACAGTTACAGATGATCAAAAATATGTTAAGTGTGAAAAGGAGGTTTTTCATACTTGCATGTATAAGAGACAAAATACTTAGGGGCTCGACACCCGCCAAAAATTTGATGCTCAAAATGCAGATCATGGAACTTTGGGTGGAAAGTGGAGATCGCATAGCTTGGAGGATGAAGGATTGAACCCATGAACTCGTGAAATTGGAAAAAATGTCTAAGTGTAATGTGGCAAGGTGGTCAGTCAAAATTATGACATGGGAAAGTGGATGGAGATGAAGGTCCGCCAACCCACAAACTAGAAAGAGAGAGAAGAAAAGATATATGAATGAGGGAATCAAGGGGAGGTGTAAAAGAGGGAAAAAAAATGGAAAAAAAAAAGTTGAAAGGATAGAAACGGGAAGAAAAACATGGAAACAAGAAATGATCTCAACATACCCATAGAAGAATTTAAATATATTAGTCTAATGCATATGGATGAATTAACTAGTTCTTTGATTTATCTTGAATCTAGGATATCTAGATATGATAATCCATTAGAGAATGCCTTCAAATCCTATCTAATGCATGTTACTAGATTTAGAATCAGAGGAAGGTCTAGTAGCATAGGAAGATGAGGTCAAACTGATAATCAAAGAGACAACAAAAATGATTAAGAATATGAGGAGAAAACTTAGCAAAATCCTCCTAGTTTAAGGGGGAGTAGCAACAGATCCTGACAGCAAGGAAATTAGAGGTATGATAAATCTAAGGTACAATGTTATTATTGTAATAAATTTGGAAATTATGCTAATAAGTGTTGGAAGAAGAAAGCAAATTTTGGAAGACAATCTACACACATAACATAGGAGTCAATGGATGACCAAAAACCTATGTTTCTGACTTGTAATGTCACCTAGGAAAGTTCAAATGATGTTTGGTTTTTGGATAGTGGATGTAGCAATCACATGACTGGAAATAAAGACTTCTTTTCCATTTTAGATACCAATATTTGGTTTGAGGTAAAATTGGGAAATGGCAGTAAGGTAAGAGTCAATGGTAAAGGTGTGATTCATTTTTATACTAAGAATGTTGAAAGAAGGAAATTGGATGATGTTTATTATGTACCTGGTATGAAATGTAATCTGATAAGTGTTGGACAACTGATAGAGAAAAAGTACAGAGTATTCTTCAAGAACAAGGTATGTACAATTTATGATAAGTATCCAAGTAATTAGTTGATTTCCATAGTAGAGATGACAAAGAACATAATGTTTCCGCTTATTACGAGAAACAATATGACTGACTCTTTGAATGATTATAAAGCTAAAAATTTGGATGAGTAATGGTTATGGCATCTGATATATGGCCATTTACACTTTGGAGGTCTATATTTTCTGCAAAAGAAGCAAATGGTGAAGAGGTTTCCCAATATTCAGTAACCAACAAGCTCATGTGAGAGCTGCATACTTGCAAAGTATGACATGGATAAATTTATTTTTGCAGTTGCGTACAAGCCTAAAGCTCCATTAGAACTTGTTCACATAGACTTATGTGGAACGATATAAACACCTTCATTGACTGGTAATGTCTATTTACTTTTATTGATGATTTTAGTCAAAAAACTTTGGTTTATTTGTTGAAGAAGAAGTCTGAAGATTTTCATATATTTAAGAGGTTTAAAGTTATGGTTGAAAAAGAGAGTGGAAAATATATTAAAGTCTTCAGATCATACAGAGGAGGTGAGTATATGCTAACTGATTTCCTCAAGTTTTGTCAATCTCATGGAATCAAGAGACAATTTACTACTCGTTATACTCCACAACAGAATGGAGTACATGAAATGAAGAATCAAACCATTATGAATATGGCTCGAATTATGTTGAAGGAGAAGCATATTCCAAACAAATATTGGGGCGATGCAGTTATTTGTTCAGTATATATTCAGAACAATATTCCAACTAAGAGTGTGAAGAACCAAGTTCCCCGGGAAGCTTGGAGTGGTAAGAATAGCAATGTATCCCATTTTAGGATTTTTGGGTGTGTAGGTTATGAACATGTACCTAAAGAGATGAGGAGAAAGTTGGATGAAAAAAGTGATAAATGTGTCTTTGTTGGATACAGTGAGGATTCTAAGGCATATAGACTCTATAATCATGTCACCAAGAAGTATGTTATCAGCATAGATGTTGAGTCAAGGAAGAAGAGGCTTGGGATGGTAGCATTGACAAATTTGTTTCAAGGGGAGCTAAAGTATCCCATGGAGATGATGATGGAGATGAGTAGGACATACAGGGTGGAAAATTGATTCCACAGTCACATACACCTGCAACAAGAAATCCTGTAAGACAGTCACTAAGAGTCAACCCATCACAACTAACAATGCCCAGAACATATCAGTGTGGTGAGCCATGAGGTCATGGTGGACTCCAAACAAGATAAGAGGTAAGTGATGAATCAAATCTTACTTTAGCTTCATTAAGAAAAAAATTAGAGGTCAAAAGACTAGAAGTTTATGGGAATTATATCAGCAAAATGATGAAGTAGATCAAGTTTCAAATTTTGCATTAATTGCATATGATCTTGTAAATTTTGATGATGTTGTTAAGAAAGAAGTTTGGGTAGAATCTATGAATGAGGAAATCGATGACATAGAAAGGAATAATACTTGGGAACTTGTAGATTTTCCCGAAGATAAAAATTGTATTGGTGTTAAATGGATTTACAAGACCAAGTTAAATGTTGAAGATGGAGTTGAGAAGCACAAGGCAATGCTTGTAGCTCAGGGGTTAAGTCAACAACTCGGTATTGATTATAATGAAACAATTTCACCTATTTCCAGGCTTAATACGTTAAGAATGGTGTTAGAAATTATTGCTCATAATAAATGGTGTATGTACCAGATGGATGTTAGTATGCATTTTTAAATGGTTTTCTGGAAGAAGATGTTTATGTGAAACAACCTCCATGATACAAGATTGATGCATAAGAAGGTAAGGTCTACAGGTTAAAGAAAGTGTTGTGTGGATTGAAACAAGCACCCAGAGTATGGTACAACAAAATTGATGAATACTTGAAAGGTGAAGGATTCAACAGGAGTCTGAGTGAGCCAAGACTGTATACAAAGGTAAATCAGGAAGGTAAATTGTTTATTGTATTCTTATATGTTGATGATTTGATTTTCACCACAAATATTTCACTAGATGAGCTTAAGACAACCATGAAAACTAAGTTTGAAATAACTAATTTAGGAATGATGAAGTATTTTCTAGGCATTCAAGTAAATCAATCCAAAGATGGTATTTTTATTTGTCAAACTAAGTATGAAAAGGACATATTGAAAAGGTTTAGGATGATGAACAGTAAACCAACAGTAACACCAATTCCATTCAAACAAAATTTAGTAAGAATGATGAGGGATCATGTGTTGATATGACTCTGTATAAAAGACTGGTTGGAAGTCTTATGTATTTGATAGCAACAAGACCTAATATTATGTTTGTTGTAATTATGATTTATGGATTTATGGAGACTCCGAAGAGTACTCATTGGCAAGCAGGAAAAATGATCCTAAGATATGTTGTTGGAAAATCTAATTATGGTGTCATGTACACATCATATTCAGATTTTAAGTTGATTGGATATATTGATAGTGATTTTGTGTGTGGATGACAGGAAGAGCACATCAGGATATGTGTTTAGCTTTGGATCAGAAGCTGTAGCATGCACTTCAAAGACGCACCCTATTGTGACTTTATAATTTACTGAGACATAGTATGTTGTAGCAAGAGCAGTTGCATGTCAGGCTGGGTGGATGAGAAGGATTGTGAATGAATTGTTGCATGAACAACAAGAACCGACTCATATTTTTTGTGATAATAAATCAGCCATTGCTCTCTCACGCAATCATGTTTTCCACAAGAAAACTAATCATATTGATACAAAATATCATTTTATTCGAGAGATGATAAATAGTAATGAAATTCTGTAGAGTTTTCCAGATCTGAAGATCAGTTTGCAGACATATTTACAAAGGCCTTAGCAAAGGAATTATTTGAAATTCACAGAAAGAACATTAAGGTTTGTGTGAAATGATTAAGGGGAAGAATGTCAAAAAATTAATCATTCCACCGCGCAAAAGACGACTTATCTCAGCTAATCAAATTTTGAAAAGTTACCATTGCCCATAAATTAATTTTCACTGGCTGAAATGATAAAAGGGTATCACCTCCACACCGTTTCATTTTTTACTGATCTAATTTCAAAGTGAAAATGAATCAACAAGTTCAAAAAATCCAAATTCGACTCAAGCCCAGTGAAGGGGCAAGTTAACCGACTAATTGCATTTATATATATATATATCTATGTAATTTTGATTTGGCATAAGCAGAAAAAAAAATTGAGAATGAAATTTTGAGAGTGTTGGGATTTTATACTCTGTTCCTGTTTGAATCTGATTTTGAAAACTCATGATAATGATTAGATTTATTACAGAGCATTTATTTTTCTATAGCATGCATACTCTGTTTTTTGTATCAGTTTGAAAACTTCATTTAAAATTTCATGTTATGCAATGGTTTGTTGTAGTATGCTATTTAGATTAAGTACAAAAGTAATGGGTTCATTTACTATCGCAGAGAATGATTTATTAAAAATATTTTTTTGCTACAATCTGAGTTTTAGTTGCTGTTGTAATTCCCTTGTTCTGCTATAACTCTGTTTTGTTGTAATAGCGTTTTACTCTTTGCTGAAACACCTATTGAAAAAGTTGTAGAATAAAGTATCCATCTTAGTATATGATGCAGGAGTGATTTACTTAAAGTTTTTCGTAATACCTCTTTATTGTTTGATAAAAAAGGCTGCACAACTGCTGAACAGTGGTTGTAGCTAACTGGTTCTGTTATATAGTGCATAAAGTCTTGGAGTCATTGTTTATTGTTTCCTGAAGCACTCCTCTGCATCCTTCAGGCACATTATAATAGAATTTTGGAAGCATTATTGACATGTCCATACATTGCAGGCTCTCCATTCTACGATGGATACTAGAGTCTTTATGAATAACAAGTTCCATGAAAGGGATTCATACCCTCTCATGAATATCAAACTCTAAATAATTGTTCTTCTCTTTATCATTACTCTTCCTGCAGACATCTGCAACGCACAGAACGTTTATTGTAACTCTGTTGACTTTACACTAGGCAGTGAGTTTGAATTATCCATATTTACACTGTTTGATAGCCTTGTTCCAGACACGCCCCAAACTAGTTTTAACACTTCTGTGTCTGGCCAAGTCTGTCAAAAACAACCGGCTATATTTTCAAATATTATTATGGAAGGCAAGCAGTTCAGGGTTTGTTCTGAAGTTGTGCCATTTGTTTGCGAATAAAAAATGTCGTTCTTAGGGAAAGCTTAAAAAAATTTGTTTTCTTTGTTAATAATTATCATTTACAATAAAGTTGTCGCTGTCAAGTGTCATGTTGTCGTCATTTCATTTTACCGATTATATAAAGACATTTGATAGGTGTTTATGGGTTTCTAGATCATTCCTTGTAATCTCAGTGTCACTTGTATAGATTAATATTATACAAATTATGGACATTAGTATTTGGAATTCTTACAAAATGCAATTCATTTAAACATTTAGCTCTACTTAAGCCATTCACATATGACCTATCAAATTTGCATCGGAATTTATTTGAAAGAAGTTTGACATGTTTTTAAATTTAAATTCTAAATAATATTTAAAATTTAAAATATTCATAAAAAAAAAATTAATTTCTAAAATATTATCTATAACTAAAAACTTATGTATAATTAAAAAGTAAATTTATTTTATTTTATGTTATTATTCTTATTAATGAAAAATATTAAATTTAAATTTATTTGCAATTCTAAAATGTTTAATTATTCATTTATATAATAATAATAATCTATTTTTAAAGTTACGGCCAAGCCACATCAAAATGGTGTATGAGACCTTCTTGTTTGTGGGACAAGGGATTTCCCTCAGCTCTAAAGTCTACGGAGGTATACATATCCTACTCCCTCTGGATTTGAACTTGTAACCTCTTAAGAGGAAACAAATGTTCTTAACCATTAGACCCACTCTGAACATAAATTCATTTTAATTTGAAATATAAAATAAAATAAAAATATTTTATAATTATTATTATGTTTTTTAGTTTTTTATTATCATGATTGAAAAAAAAATGCATTTCAACATTCTCATGATGCAATAAATTTATCATTTTTAACTTTTAAGTATATCTTAAAAAATCAATATATAAATAAGATATTATGTTTAAATAAAAAAATCAATATATAAAATATCATGTTTAATTAAAAATATCAATATAAATCAATAGTTTAATTTTTTATTTGAATCCCCTTTTAATATTATATCTATCACAACATCTAATCTTATCATGACATTTAATTTAAGTAAATGTTATCTTTGATTTAATTTTGGAAAAGACTTTAATAGTTAATTTTCATTTTAGTCAATACTCAAAGCATGGCCAGTTTTAGTTTTTTTAAGTTCTAATTTTTTTTTTTTGTTTTTGTAAACTAGAAGAATTTATATTGATGATAATGGTTAACTTCCACTAAATACCTTAAGAAGATAAGAGATTACTTCGATTTATTTAAAATTATTTTTCTATGCTCAAAAGGCATTGAGAGAAGAGTTTCAAGATCACTATAGTTTTGATGACTTAGGAGATTAGGAAGGTTTTTATTGTGGATTTTTTTTTTTAAATTAAGATCTAATTTGGGAATAGGGAGGGAAATCTAAGAGGAAGTGTTCTTCATCTTCAACCCTCTTAGTGTCACAAACATAGTACATTATTTCATCCCACGATGTTTTCGAAATTGTCCAACATATGATTTCACGATGTAGTTAGTGAAACTTTGTTCTTATTTTAGCAATGTTGATTTTCTTCTTTGAACTTCTAAAACTGAGAGGTACTTTTGGTACCTCTTGATCTTCTAAATTAGGGTTGACGACCTCTTTGTAGTATCTTAGTTTCCTTTTATCCTCTAATTCTTTATCAAACCACGTATTCTCCTTAAATTTAGAAGTGATATATTTGTAATATTATCGGTATTATGCATGATGGTTTCTTCTTGTATTCCCTAATGATTTAGCCAAGATTTGGCATATTTATGTCACTCTCGCTTGAGTTGTTGGTGGTTTTGGCTACAGTTTGAAGCAATTTTGGGGATCCTCTTGTTGTCCATGTTGTTTATCATGTTCTTGTAAGTTAGATATCTAATCATAGCGATACTCTCGATGGGGGAAATTATTTTTTTATGAGGAGGATAGGATAGCGTGTATTTCCCTTAATTTTGATATTATAAGTTATAAAATTATTTTGGATCTGTTCTAACCTTCTCTACAATTCTCTAGAGATACAACAACCTCGAACTTCACATTCATATAAAATAACCAGAGTGATGAGAGTGTGAAAGAAACATTTTTTCTTATCCAAAATCCAAAGGTCCATTGATTTACAATTATTTTCAAGCCCATAATAAGGTTTTAACCCTCCATTTATCCTTTTCTCAATGTTATAGCTCTGATTAAGCTTGTGGTGAATATTGATTCCAAGATATTTGTATGAAGGAACTTCCTCCAAGATATTGTTGTCATATAAAAAAGTATCATATGTGATATTTTTTTATTTAATTATCATAACCTTTGTTTTGTCAGTGTTCACAGTCATGCCCATACTAGAGCAGAAGTCCTTGAGGATTATAAGTTGCTTACCTAGGTCAGAGGGACTCTTTTCTATAAGAACAATATCATCAACATAATGAATAAGGATGATGATTATACTAGTGAGAGTTGGGATAACACAACCTGCATCCTCCAAAAAATATTCTAACTTATTAATATAGATGTCGAAAAGGGTAGGGGATAGGGAAGAACCTTTCTTGACTCCTATATTATAGTTAATTTCTTCCGACTAGTCCTTAGTGTTCCTAAACTCAACAATAAATTTCTCATATAGACTTACTGCAACAACTCTTAACTCGAAAGGGTATTTAATCTCTTCTAACCCATTCCAAAGGTTAGTCTTGAATGCAATGTCAAAATATTTTCTAAAATTAACAAAACAACAAAGGAGATCAGTTTTAGCATTACTACACTCCTCTACAACAATCATAAACGTAACAAGGTGGTCCAGAGTTGAATGGTAGCCTTTAAACCTAGCATGGCCTTTAGCTCTTTTTCCATTGTTTTCTAGTCGCATACTGATCTTATTTTCCAAAATGCTTTCATATAGCTTAGCTAAAATGGGTCTAATCATAATGGTCATATAATTAGAGATATTTCGTTTATACCCACTTTTAAAAATAGGTACAATGAAACTTTGAGTCCAAGGTTTTGGGAAACTTTGTTGGGTAGCTAAATTGAAGAGCTTATGTATGTGAGGGATGATGATAGGTCCTCCAAATTTTAATATTTCAACTTGGTAACCTTCATTGTCCTTAGCTTTTCCTTTTGAGAGTCGCTTAACCCCAAAATTAATGTCTTCTATAGAAATGTTTCCTCCTTTACATAACTGTTTGGAATGTTGTACATGACATTAGGGGATTCATAAAGATTTTTAAGGTGGAAATTTCAATCCATTAAGCGATTCCTATTATTTTCTTTAGTTAGAATTTTTATTTGCCTCCATAAATTCTTAGGATCTATCTTAAATAGGTGCAAAAACTTCTCTTGCTTTCCATTTATATAGTCTTTTTTTTTTTCCTTTTAATTAAGGTTTTGTATCTATTTATAGCCTAGTACATATATTGATTTATGTGGCTTATCATGCTCGAAACTAGGCCATAGGGTCGGTGCAAGTTAATGATGGTCTCTCATGAAGCATTAGTGGCAATGAAAACATGGAAAAACAATAATGTGTTAACTTGGAGAGATTATTCAATGTACTTTTACAATGAATTTGAAAATGGTGTGAAAAGATGAAATGTAGGAAATTGATTTAGCTTTCCGACTGTATACGTTTTATTTATAGAATTTCTGAATAATTGTATGAAATTTGAGTTTTTATAACAGTGATATTTTATTTTTCAAGCAAAATATAGTGTATATGTTTGCATTAGTGCAAGTATTGATTACCTTAATGATGGAATTTTCTAAAAAAAAATGTATAATTCCAAAGAACTCATTGTAATAGTTTTATAATATGAATTGTATATTTCTTTAAAATTATGAAACTCAGTATATCCTTGAAATTACAAGGTATTGAATTAGTGAAGACTATTAGAGTCTTAAAATTATCAAAAAAAATATTTATTTTTAGATTGTAGATCTCAGTCTCTTCTAGTGCGGTATATAACTTATTTAAAAAATGGTTAAGCTGATAAAAATTCATAGCATAAATAAAAGAG
>JASDQU010236057.1:5667-22715 GCA_032191745.1 Picea mariana
CCTTTATTAATATTTGACAACACTCTCTTGTAGTTACAATGACAAATGCTTATGTATATATACTAATACACAAATGGGAGGTAGTTATCACTATTGTAAATACCTTTGTCGGTTAACATACTTGACTGCTTATCAACTCAATTACAACTCTAGTAGATGCATTATCCTAGCCGACTCATGAGCCGAGTCAACTAGTCAAATATGATCCTACAACATCTATCCCAACCTTAAAATATTTCTCATCGTGAATAAGGGAGGAGATGGATGAAAAATTTAGAAAACCTTTTACTTTGTTCCTAAAAACAAATAACAAAGGATAACTTCAAAAAAATTATGGATTTGTATGTTTCTTGTCTCTTTGGGAACAATTACAGTTGAGGGATAGTTTACCAATGAGTTGGGATGGAAGAAAAAGTTCCCTAGTGCTACAAACAAGGGAGGTGGATTTTATATCATAGGTAACTAAGTCTTCTGAGTTGCATCCTCGCATACTTTGTATATATTTGGGGCAATGGTTTTTAGTCATTTTTCAAAATTCTTCTAGTCCTCCAATTCTTTCTTGTCGACTAGATATGTCCACTAAATAATCAATATTAACATGCAGGGGAGCATTATGTATTTGAGTTCTTCCTTCATGTGCAATACTTGTGAATGAGAAACCCAAATATGGGAGACTATCTTGGTGGTATACARCTATGCTATCTTACATTCCTAGAGCCATTYTCTTTCCTATGATACCAATTCTTCCTCAATMTTTATGTCCTATATAATTTCCATAATCAATCCATCCCAACTTCATGTAGATGTAGTCACTTTTTTTCTAACCTCCCATTATCYGACATGTGTAACTTTTATTCAGTTGMAGATGTTAAAAYAGTAAGAGRCTAATTATATAGCACTATATTGGTAGAGTTGGCCAAGTTTTCTATTTCCTATAACTTTTGTTGTTGTTTGTGAAATTTTTCATATTTGACCTCCAATATAACTTTTATTTGGTCCATTTTCAAACTATGAATCTCTTCCATAAATTATTCATGTTGAATAATCATCTCTATAGTAAGGCTCTTTAAATTGCCAGTGGGTTCAACTTCCTTAGCAATAATTAGCATTCCTATTCCTTGTTCAACCCTTTGTTTTCATACATTCAATATTTATTTTCCTTTTTTCTTTTTCTCCTTCAACTTATTCATAACCCTAGTCCATATTTTATGCTTCTCTTTGTTGATTTCCGTATGCAGTGCCTAGATCTCACTATTTGATGCATCCATTTGGTTTAAGGAGAATACACATGCATCAATTGATTCTCATGCACTCTAAATGTTCTTGTGCTTATTTTATTTCTTAAACTACTATTTATCAAGTGGATTATATTGTTGTGTCTTCTCTTTTTGCTTAACCAAAGATTATTGGGCTTGCTCATTTGTTGTTGTTTCCTACTAAGGAGTTGTGATCTGGACTATATAGAGAACGAAATGAAAGGAATGAATATGAATGGAAACACATACATAGAAATATTGTAGCACAATAATATAGTGAAACCCAAATTATACTAATGAATTAAATAGGAAAAGACTATAAAATGAAAAGCAATACAAACTAGCTAGAATGGTGGTCACTTATATTTGAAGAGAGAGGTGTCAACTATGCTCATTCACAAGAAGACATTACAAGAGGATGAAAAATGGAATTTTAGCACAAATTACTAAACCCTAATGGGAAAAAAACACAAATATACAAAACCTTAACTCTAGGAGACGAAGCGCCAATAGGATCATGAACCTCGAGGTGGATAGTTGATACATCAACTTCCCATGGGCACAAATTTAGCATACAATATCCATTTGAGGTGCAAAGTATCTCATTGGAAATATATAAATGAGAAGTAATTTTTTTGCTAGGCTTAGGTAGGCTTGGGTAGGCCATAGCTACCTTGGGCCCCTGAATGGCCAAAAAACATAATTTAAGGCCTCAAAACGACCCCATAAGTTTAGGACCTGAAAAACTATAGATAAAAAAACTACCAAGATGGAAAACCATGTTGAGTTAGTGGAAGAGGTAGGTTGCCACCAATGTTCACATGGATCAGTCCTTGATCCAGAATCAGATCCAGGAGACTAAAAATGAATGTTCTCGAAATGGATTCAAAATAGATGTGTGCATAGGCATCATCGATACGAACCCAACACAACTTGAACAGGCTCAAACGAACGTCGTATGCTCCTCATATCACATTCTTTTCGTTTTCCCAAACACACAAAAAATCAACAGGCAAAAAAGTCAATGTTAATGCCAGCATAATGTCATGATGACATCATCATACTGACGTAACATTGAGACACATGGTAGCACAACAACAGGTTGACTGGGCAGATGATAATGGTCCAATATCGTTTCGACAAGTAGCACACTTTGTGGGAAAATGAACAACTGGCACGTGGCACCCCATCATTCTAGCAGCACAACAACAAGCTAACTGGGCAGATGACAGTGGTCCAATATCGTTTCAACAAGTAGCACATTTTGTGGGCAAATGAACAACTTCCATGTGTCACCCCATCATTTGGTGGTTGGGTAAAAATTTTTGGAGCTTCATGGGATTCAAACCTATTAACTTTTGGTAGAGAAAATGTCTTAGGGGCAGGTCGGATTGCCAATGTGCCATTGGAGGGACTTGTTATTACAAGTCCGCATTAATACATATAAAGTGGGTTATAATGTATAGCGGAGGCGAAAGGGGGCTGGGGCTAAGCCCCAACCTACAAAATTATTGTTATATATAACCACAACCATACGGAGGGTGCTCCACTATGTGGATCTAGCAAAAGGCTCGGGGGCCACGTTCCAAGGCCTAACCACCGATGGGTTTTGTGCTTAAGACTCAGGATTATGCCATGTATTTAGGGGAGGTGACCATGATTTTGGGTGCACCTTTAGGGCGCGGTCGTATCACATTGCACCACTTGATCATTACTTGCAGACTGAGGGCCAACGTGCAACCCTTAGGGGCTGGCACTTAGCCATTTGATGCCATATGACCCTGTTTTAGAGCGCGCGCCTAGGCCCTTGGGGCTAAGTTTGATTTTTTTGTTATAAAGTGGTTTTATAACTTTATATTAGTGATTTTTAATGATTTCTTCAACTGTTTTTAATATTTTTGGCCCTTTTTGGGGGGATATTGGGCCCTTTTTTAGGCTAGATCTTGGGGGGAAGTTGGGATATGTTTACCAACTTCAGATCTATAAACCAAGCCTTCTTGGGGCCATGTGAGGAGATTCAGAGCAGGTTTATGCTGAATATTTTCCAAGCCAAAGCCATTTTTATGTAGAGAAGTTGTTGACGAGTGCACCTTTGCGGGCCATTTCTGGGAGCTTCAGTCATCCAATTTGAGTGTCGTTTCTTCTATTGGGTTCTAGAGATATGGTAGAACAAGACCAGATCGGTTTTGTAACCTTTTGGCACTTTTGTGATGTACTTATTGAGTTTTGAACAGAAATAAGAAAGCCTCACCCACTGAGACAAAGGCTTGGAGACGTAGGCGTGATTGACGAACTCCGTTATCACATTGGTGTTATGGTTTGTTGTTGTTTTATGCTTCATTTAAGTTCTATACATGTTTATATGGCTGTCATACTTCTTCTATAACTTCTTCCTCTTTCATTAAGCTTCCTAATTGGTTAATCAAAACATGCTTAATAAATCAACCATAGTCATGTAAAAGATATTTTCGGATCAAGTGGCATCAGAGCTAGTTGACGTTTGGATTTGAGTTTTGCATGTTAACCAAGGAAAAGCTACTTCATGGTGAAGGCGAGCTTGTTGAAGATAATCCATTGATTGGATTGAGAAAGATAACTTATCATGGTGAGAAGATGGCATCGGAAGAGGGACTTTCTCAGGATGATAAAGAGTTTTGAAAAAAATTCTTTGCTATGTCAGAGATGATGAAGGTTTTGTACGATGATTACTTGGAACAGAAAAGGCCAAATCTGGGTGAATCTTCAAAGGGAAAAAGTGAAGAAGGAGAGGATCCTCCTCATATTCCTCCTTCACCTCCATCATCACCTCCTTCTTCTCCTTCTTATTCAAGTTCAAGTTCTAAATCCAATGCAAAGAAACATGTTCATAAACATAGGAATGAAATGCCATTATTAAAAATTGATGTTAAATTCAAATTACCCATATATGATGGTGAAGTTAATGCAAAGAGACTTGAAAATTGGGTTAGACAAATGGAGGTCTATTGTAGTGTGTAACAGATCAAGGATGAGGCCACACAAATCAAACTGGCATCATTGAGACTTGCAGGCACAACACTCATCTAGTGGAAAAGCAAGTTGCAAAATGGAACACAACAAGTGGGTAATGTATTTCCATCATGACAAAGTTTTATTTCCGCACTTAGAAAACAATTCTATCCTTTGGGTTATAAAGAAAAAGAATTAATTGAATGGAAATCTTTAAAACTAATAAAAAGACAAACAGTGCAAGAATACACAGATGGCTTTCGAAAAATGGCATTGATGTTAGATATTCCTTTACATACCCAAGAAACTCTTATGAAGTATATAGGAGGTTTACCTACACATGTTAGAAACATTGTATTCATGTTTGGACCAACTAAACTTGATGAGGTTTCTATTCAAGCGAGACACATTGAAGTAGGGGAAACAGGTGTTTGAGTATCATGGGAATTGTCTTCAAGGAAAGAGGACAAGAGGAAGTGGAATGGAAAAAAGGAAAATGCAGTGATGAGAAAGGAAGAGAGGCCCTCTTGCAAGCATTGCAAAAAAGAGGGGCATGATGAGGACCATTTTTGGCAATTGCATCCTGAGAAGAGGCCAAATTGGTTCAAGGAAAAGAAGGGGAGAAAAATAGTTGTAGTGACAACAAGACTCATAGACTTGGGATTGGATTAAGGTGATGAATCAAAGGTCTCGTTGGTTGGTATGACCGGTAAAATTGGTGAAGGAATTGATTGTAGAAGTAACTTGTTTCATATAAGAGTCATCATGCGACGCACTAAGGTTGATACATTAATTGATAGTGGATCTTAGTCTAACTTAATTTATGAGGAATTGATTAAGAAATTGGGGTTAAAAACACATATGCATCATAATCCCTACACACTTAAATGGATAAGCAACCATCATCAAATGCACGTAACAAAGAAGTTCACAATCAAATTTGCAATTTCATCTAAGTATGTGGGTGAGGTAACATGTGATGTAGTGCCACTAAGTGAATGTGGAATGGTCTTAGGTAGTCCATACTTATATGATCGTAAAACAATCTTCTACAGGGAAAATAATCAATATCAATTAACCAAAGCAGGTCAATATTATGTGGTTCATGCTCATCATGTAAAGGAAAATAAAACTCTTCAAACTATGGAACAATTAAAGAAGGTAGTTCAAGCAATCAACAAACCTATAATTGTTTCAAGTTAAGTAATCGATCTTAAGCAAGAACAGGAGATGATTGTAGAATGGAAAATCAATCACAGTTTGCTTCAAGATACGCTCATGTCGTGCAAATATTACAAACATATCATCTCATTTGCAGTCATGTTTTTTATGCTATCATTATTAATGTTGTCTACATGGATAATAGTGGCTTCAGTAAAATGTGACAGGGTTCAAATGGCTAGCAATATGTTGTCAGTTGTCATTACTGTGTTACAATTGATCTTGATAAGACAGGTGCACATGACAGAGTTCGAAGATAGAGGACAATTCGGGTGGCTTATCCCAAGCTTGTTGATTGGCCAGTAACCTTTTGGGGACCAAAAGGTCCTTTAGTGGGGAGGTGTGATCTAGAATCGGATCCAGGAGCTTGACGGGGCTCAAAAAGGCCTAAAAATCAATGTTCTCATATTGGTTTCAAAACGAATTTGTGCGTAGGCCTCGTTGATACGAACCCAATGCAACTTGAATGGGCTGAAATAGACGTCGTATGCTCTTGATATCGCATTCTATTCATGTTCCCAAATAGAGAAAAAGTCAACAGGTCAACATGCAAAAAAAAGTCAATGTTGAAGTCAGCATGATGTCATCATGTTGATGTAGCATTGAGACATGTGGCAGCACAACAACAAGTTGACTGGGCAGATGACAGTGGTCCAATATCGTGTCGACAAGTGGCACATTTTGTGGGAAAATGAATAGGTGCCACATGGCACCCCAGCATTCGGTGGTTGGGTAAAAATTTTTGGAGCTTCATGGGATTCAACCCCATGACCTTTTGGTAGAGAAAATGTCTTAGGGACATGTTAGATTTCCAATGCACCATTGGAGGGACTTTTTATTACAAGTCTGCATTAATACATATAAAGTGGGTTATAATGTATAGCGAAGGCGAAAGGGGGATGGGGCTAAGCCCCAACCCATGGACTTATTGTTATATATAACCACAACCATACGGAGGGCGCTCCACTATGCAGATCCAACAAAAGGTGCAGGGGGCACGTTCCAAGGCCTAACCACCAACGGGTTTTGTGCTTAAGACTCGGGATTACGCCATGTATTCGGTAACCATGGTTTTGGGTGCACCTCTAGGACACAGTCGTATCACATTGCACCACATGATCATTGCTTACAGACTAAGGGCCAGCGCGCAACCCTTAGGGGCTAGCACTTGCCCATTTGATGCCATATGACCCTGTTTTGGAGCGCGCACCCATGCCCTTGGGGGTAATTTTGATTTTTTTGTTATAAACTGGTTTTATAACTTTATATTAGTGATTTTTAATGATTTCTTCAACTGTTTTGGAGATTTTTGGCCCTTTTTAGGGGATATTGGGCCCTTTTTGAGGCCATATCTCGGGGGGAAGTTGGGATATGGTTACCAACTTCATATCTATATAAACTAGACCTTTTTGAGGCCATGAGAGTAGATTCAGAGCAGGTTTATGCTGAAGATTTGCCAAGCCAAAGCCATTTTTATGCAGGGAATTTGTTGAGGAGCGCACCTTTGCAGTCCATTTCTGGGAGCTCCAGTCATCCGATTTGAGTGTCATTTCTTCTATTAGGTTCTAGAGATATGGTAGAACAAGACCAGATCATTTTTGTAACCTTTTGACATGATGTACTTATTGAGTTTTGAATAGAAATAAGAAAGCGTCGCCCACCAAGACAAAGGATCGAATATGTAGGTGAGATTTTCAAACTCCTTTATCACATTGGTGTTATGGTTTTTTTATGTTTTATGCTTCATTTCAGTTCTGTACATGTTTATATGGTTGTCATACTTCTTCCTCTTTCATTAAGATTCCTAATTGGTTAATCAAAACATGCTTAATAACTCAACCATAGTCATGTAAAAGATCTTTTTGGATCAGTCCTCCCCCCTTAGGAATAAATGGTCCCCATTACATCAAGTTCCATCATTATATGAAGAAAATTTTGTTGAATTTGAATCCTGGTGAGCCACTTTGCTTCGGGGAGAAGTTGTCCTTCTTTGACAACCTGATAAAGTTGTGTGTTCTATTGGAAGGTTCCCTTCATATTGGTGTCCATGATCCCATCCACTGTATCATGTTCACTGCAGTAAGGATTAATTTATGTAGGGGCCAAATGCTCAACCACCTTTGAAGTTTCCAACAAAGGTTGAAAATATGGTTGAAGCAACTCCACATTAAATACTAGGTGAAAGCCAAGGAAAGGGGGAATACACAATTCAAAATAATTCTAACCCACAACATTTGTGATGGTGTAAGGCCTGTATCAAAGTTGTCTGAGCTTCCTATGGGGGCTTTCGAGGTGCTCTTTCTAAAAATGCAAGCACACCTTATCACCAACTTAAAACTTGCATGGAACATGATGATGGTCATGTTGATGCTTTTACTTGGCATTTGATTTCTATAGGATATCATAAATATGTTGTTAGATATGCTAGATCCATTCAACAAATTTGACTATTATATTTTCCTCAATTTGAGCATGGGAAGACTCTTCATGTGAAGATGCAATGGGAAGAGTTACATCAATGGGGGGAAATGGTTGGAACCTGAAGCACACTTGGAAAGGGATATGGATAATAGAGCTATGGAAGACTTGGTTGTATCTATGTTAAACATATGGAAGGCTCTCATCCCATTTACATGTATGCTTGGATTTGTGCATGTGTAGGATATGCACAATCATCCTATTGATCACTTCTATTTTTCCATCTTTTTAGGGGTGGAAGGTAGTTGATTTGGTTAGCTTGGTGTCCATTACAGACAACAAGTTGACCAGAAAGTATTGAGAAACCTATTGTCCCTATCTAATATAATGGCCAGTGGTAGCCCAAAATTAACCCAAACATGCTCAAAGAGTATTTGAGTAGTGGTTGTGGCTGTGATACACTTCTTACATAGTGCCAAAATGGTCATCTTAGAGAATCGATTGACAACCACAAAGGAAAAATCATTACGATGCTTGGTGGAGGGAAAATATGACATGTAATCCATGGAGATTGACTCCCATGGTTTATATGGGGTAGGTAGAGGAGTGCACAACCCCTGCTTCTTAATGGTAGGTTTAGCAATGACATAGGTAGTGCACAATCTTATATACTTGTTGATGTCATGTTGGTGTTTTTTCTAGTATAAATACTTCTAAAGTACTACTACTATCTTCTTCACACCATAGTTCCTTGCCACCTGATTGTAACGTGCCTCCCAAATTATTTTTGCATGCTTACTTTAAAGAACATGAATATGGCCTAGATAGCACAAAACTGTAAACTTGAGGTGAAATTATGGAACTTGTTTTCTTGTGCCCAATGTCTGATATGCAATATCTAATTCAGGGTTTCCATGATACAATTGGGGCCACTCGGAGGTATCATTCCCATAGGAGTTAATAATTGTGGTTATCTCCACAATTAGGGGTTGGTTGAGGGACTCTGCAACATGGTTTGTGTTTCCATTCTTGTACTTAATGTTCAAGTGGAATTGTTGAAATTATATGGACCACTTCTAATGGAATTAATTTTGTAACTTTCCTTGTGTCTGTATAAATTGCATAGGATTGTGATCAGTGTGGATGATTGTTTCCTTTCCCAAAATATAATGTTTCAAATTTTGACATGCCTGCACAATGGATTACATATCCTTTTCATAGGTTGTATACCTACGAAAAATATCAGAGAGTGTTTCATTGTGATAGGCCATCAGATGTCCATGTCGAGTGAGGAATGCCCTAATAGCATAGTCAAAGGAATATTTCTCATTCTTGAATAGATGTTGCAAGTCTATTATAGTGAGGACTAGTGCCAATAAGAGGTGATGTTTCAGATCCTTGAATTCTTTCTATTGTGACTCAGACCAGGAAAACTTCTCTTTATCTCCACGCTTGGTCACTTTTCTTCATGGCTAAGTGATATGAGAGAACCCCAACATGAACCTATGGTAGAATTTGGAAAGGCCCAAGAAGCCATGGAGCTTTGGTAGAGTCATCGAGGCTATCCAATCATGAATGAATTAGATCTTTCTTGGGTCCACATGCACCCCATGTTCATCCACAATGTATCATAGATACTGAATTCTCTACATGGGAAATGATCATTTCTCTAGGTTGGCATATAAACTTTTGTTTCCATAGAGTTCTTAGGATATGTTGAATGTGATGCAAATGTTCTTCCAAATTTCTACTAAAAATGAGGATGTCATCCAAATATATCACCACAAAATAGTTTGTGAACAACTGCATGATGGCATCCATTATCCTCATGAATGTTTTTGGAGCATTAGTTAAGCCAAAAGGAATGACCAGCCACTTAAAAAGGCCTTCTTTAGACTTTAAGGTGATCTTCCATACATCATTTTGTTCAATCAAGACCTAGTGGTAGCTTGAATTCATATCAATCTTACTAAATAACTTGGCACCCTTAAGTTGATAAAGAAGATCATCAATGTAGGGGATCGAGTACTGGTTCTTAACAACGATTTTTTCTTAGGGATCTATAATCAATACAAATTTTCCATGTCCCATCCTTCTTTTTCACCAATACAATTGGGATCCCACAAGGTGAGAAACTTGGTCGAATGTGGTCCTTTTGGATGAGCTCATGGATTTAATGTTTTATTTCCTTGTTCTCTAGAAGAGAGCATCTGTATATTGGGCCATTAGGTAAAGGATCACCAAGTATCAAGTCAATTGAATGTTTGACCTAGCAATGCAGTGACACCCCCACAAGTGAAGCAAAGATATCACTATATTATTCTACAATATTGTCCACTTTATTTTGTTGTGTGGAGAGGCTCCATGTTGAGGTGGTGGAAGTCATAGTGAAATTTCGCTCAGCTTTCGACTGAAGCATGAAGAGGAATTTTTTTTTGGTCTGAGAGATTACCTTTCAACACTACTTTGATAAGATCAAGGAGATTGCAATAGTTGGGACTACCTCTAGTACCCTATAGATATTTCCTCCCAAATTAACAATGACACTACAAGTCCTAGACTCATAAAAAACATGATGTTTCCACATATAAGGTTTTCCTAAAAGAATATGAAAAAATTCAAGTGGGGAAACATCACATAGTACCTCATCTTTGAATGGATTGATGCCATAGGATAGAAAATATTGCTTGATCATGTAGAGATATCATGATACAGGTGGATATCAGTGGCCACCCACCTCTTCCAATTGGCTCACATATATTTTTCATCTTGGTATTTTTTTTCTATCTTTTCAGGTCCTAAACTTCTGGGTCCGTTTTGAGGCCCTACACAACATTTTTTGGGCTTTCCACAATCACTCTATAGAAAAAGTCAAAGTGTGGTGGAAAAATGTGTATTCTTCGGATAGACCTTTCCAACGGGATATCGAGCACCTAAAACATAGATCGTATGCAAAATTCACGACCCCACGAAGTTGATGTACCAACTTACCCCATCTAGGACCACGTGGCTTTTGGCGCTTCATCTCCTAGGGTTAGGTTTTTGGATGTCTAGGTTTTTCTGATTACTTCTTGATGATAAAAAGGCCCGGAGGCTTCATTTTAATGGGTTCAGGTGAATGCTCATAGCTGGCACATCTCTTCTCATAGATTAGCTACCACCATTCGAGCAAGATAGTTTCATTCTACATTTTACTGTTTCAACATATTTCTTTATTTAATAGAAGTTAAGTTTAACAATATCTCTATTATTGTTCTCTGTATATATATGTTAATGTTGTAGATACGTGTTTCATTTTTTTCCACTCATAAATATGGATCAATGGTATCTGAGCGGTCTTCTCTTCATTTTTTTCTTTGTGCATGTCCCCAACGAGGTCACGGTATAAGTAGTTGGGTCTCAAACCAGTTGAGCCTTTGCAAGATTTGCCTCGATGAACCAAATTACCACCCATGGGGGAAGAAATGAGGGATGATGGGGAAGGAGATCCCTTTAAATTGTTTCTCAAGGAATCCCTCGTATGTGACGCAGGTCCGCGCCACCCATGGCACGTCCGCTCTCACAGGACCTTCTTCTTCTCGGCCCGAAGAACTCGAAGGTTCTTCTATTTCCCTATCGGGAAATCTGCACCCACTGAAATCTTCCTCCGAGGTCTCCCCTTTACTACTGGGAGATCAGCTAAATCTCGCTATCTCGCGAGTTCGTGACTCAGGCTCCCAACTCTTCCGTTCAAATCTTGCGATACCCGATCTGGCGATACGGGTATGGCTCCTTCCACATACAACCGTGGGCTAGGCTTAATGTTAGCACCTCTCATGACTTCGCAACCTCGCAATCTCGTGACCTCGCAACCTCGCCGGTTGGACCGTCGAGTTTCCACCCTCCTAGTCCGCGAGTCCCTGAGATGCGCGGTCCCACCTTATGCTCTGCGATGCGTCCACAAGAATCTCGGCTCCTCGGAACTTCGTGACTTGGCGTCCACACGAGTCTCGGCTCCTCGGCCCTTCGCGACTTGACGTCCTTTGTGCCACCTGTACTCCAATCACACTCCGCTATGGCCACACTACTCCAGCTGTCGGGATATCGCTATCTCGCAACCTCGCAATTCCCGTGGCCAAATTCTCGGACCTTTTCTTGCGAGGTCTTGAGACACGATCCCTCGCACAGATCCAACGGTCCTCCTCTATTTCAGATCCAACGACTGTCCTTCTCTCGCTATCTCGCATCCTCGCGAATTTGAGTAGCCAATGTTTGGACTCTCAACCTGCGAACTCCCGATTTTGCGAGATCCCTCGATCTCTCGCCACCTGTCCTCCTCCGATGGATGGCTACGATCTTCTCGCTCCTTCGTCGCCTCGCATCGTCGCGCCTCGCGACTTTGCACACCCAATGCTTGGGCCTTTACCCTGTGAACTCCCGAGTTCGCGAGATCTCTTGATCTCTTGCCACCTGTCCCCTCAGATAGATGGTTGCGATCCTCTCGCCACCCCGTCGCCTTGCTTCCTCGCGCCTCGCGACTTTGAACACCCAATAGTTGGGCTTTCACTTGGTGAACTCCTGAGTTCGCGAGATCACCGATCTCTGCCACCTGTCCCCTCAGATGGACGGCTCCAAATATCTCGCCACTTCGCCACTCATGACTTGGAGTACCCAATACTTGGGTTTTCCACCTGCGAACTCCCAAGTTCGCGAGATCACCGATGTCTTCCACCTGTCCTCTTCATATGGATGGCTCTCAGCCTTCTCGCCACTTCAAACCCTTCACAATCTTCTCTCCGTAACCTCCTTGCACCTCTGCAAGATCTGATGATCCTCAGAATTTCGCGAAATCTCTTGAGAAGATTTCAACCGTCTGTTCCCCTCCTTGCACCTCTGGTAGATCTAACGATCCTTGGAATCTCGCGAAACCTCTTCAGGAGATTTCGACCATCCGTTCTTCCTTGTATAATCCACGAGGTGAAAAAGGGTATCTCTCTCTCTCTACAAGATTCCTTCGCTGCTTCGCCAAGCTGCGACGTTCTCTCTGACTTCAAGTCACACTTGTCTACGCCGATCTTAGCGACTCAGAGGCCTATCCTTCCTGAGCTCTTCTAAATTACTTCAACCTCAACGAGGTCCTCTGCACGCACTCCTTGCGGCAAGCCTGCGAACACTTCAGCTGTTCGAGCTTCCTTTGACTCTGCGTATGCTCGTAGCAGTAGTCCTTCAATACTTCTTCTCAATTTCACGACTGAGACTTTCTCCCTTAGCCTATGCACTCCTTGCATGGCTTCAACAACCCACTTTCACTTCTGAGTGTTTGAGAACAAGAGTTTAACTCCCGAGCCTTCTGTCAACGCACTCCTTGCGGACGACTTCAACTGCACTCCTTGCAGGAATCCTTGCTCAAGAGAGAAACAATTGTAACTCACCTCACTTCCACTCAGATTTCAATCTTAACACATGAAATCATACACACAACATAATAACAAATGCATAACAGGAAGTAATATTCCTAAGCAGAGCATTCAACACACATACACAGAGAATAACGCAACGGCCATGAATCTGAATCAACTTCTTCTATTAATTCAAGATTTGTACATGGGTGTTTTTCTACAACTCTCTGCTATTCTCCTATGCTCTAGACTCTTCTTGCTCTTGTTGCTAATGTTACAATGATACAAATGAGGGTGTCTATATTCGGTTTTTCCTCTTCCTTCGAGAACTATCTAATCTAAGAATTCAATTCTATCTACCTGCAACTACCACTATAAATGCCTCTGTTTATCTCAGACGAGAGCATATGGCTCGAGGTCTGATTACATTCTTACCAAGGTGCCTAAATTAAATGATCTCATTTATGTTCAGCACATCAACTTCAAGGGAAAATTTAAAAATTCAAAAACTTTCGTTGGACATCCTCCAGCTGTCTCCTGCTTCCACGTTGATTTTGCTTGTCGTGAGGGATGCTCCTGCATCATACTCCCTCGCTTGAAAATTTGCATGGGCTCCTGTCCATGAGCTCCTGCATGATATGTCCATGCTTCAAAATTTCTTCTTCAGTCTCCCAGCTGGAATCTTCAACTGGATGTCCCTTCCACTTAACCAAATATTCAAAATATTCTTTCCTTCTGGTTTTCTTACCCACTCTTTTATTCAGTATCTTCTCCATCTGTGGCTTTTCTGCAACTGGCATCTGCTTTTGCCACTGAATCTCTGGTTGATCATCACCTTATACTTCTGCTTCATCAGTTTTGTATGGATATAAATCCGAAACATTAAATATCGGAGATATTCTAATCCCATCTGGTAACTCAATTTCATAAGCATTCTGCCCCATTCTCTTCAAGTCCCTGCATGGCCCAATTTTCTTCATCTTCATCTTGTTGTATGTTCCTCTCGGGAACCTTTCCTTCCTCAAATGTGCCAAAACTAGATCCCCAACTTCGAACTGAAGTTGTCTCCAATGCTGGTCTGCTCTGTGCTTGTACTCCTGACTTGACTTCAATAGTCGCTTCTTCACCTGGTAGTGAAGTTCCTTCATCGCTTCAGCGAATTCTCCTGCACTAGTGCTGCTAGTATCAACCAGTTCTGAATCCCTCAGTTTAGAAACCCCTCTTGGATGCTTTCCATATACAATCTGAAATGGACTTTTTCCTGTGCTCCTATTTACTGAATCATTGTAAGCAAACTTTGCCTGCGGCAATATATTGTCCCAACTGCTATGGTGCTCTGTCACCAAGCTCCTCAAAAAATCTCCCAGACTTCTGTTGACCACTTCTGTCTATCTATCCGTCTGAGGATGATAAGCAGAACTAAACATCAAATTAGTCCCCAACTTTTTCCACAATGTTTTCCAGAAATTCCCTATGAATTTGGTATCCCTGTCCAAAACTATGCTTTTCGGCAATCCATGAAGTCGAACAATCTCTTTGAAAAACAAATTTGCGATGTGAGTCGCATCACTGGTTTTCTGGCATGGAATGAAGTGTGCCATATTATAAAACCTATCAACTACCACAAAGATGGAATCAACACCTCTTTGTGTCCTCGGCAATCCCAATACGAAGTCCATGCTAATTTCATCCCACGACTTCTCAGGTATGGGCAATGGCTGATAAAAACCTGCATTCTACTTCCTCCCCTTTGAATGTTGGAAAATCTTGCATCTGTCTACAAACCTCTTGAATTCTGACCGCATCCCTGGCCAAAAGTATGACTCGCTCATCTTTGCAAATGTCTTATCATGACCAAAATGTCCTACTAATCCTCCGTTGTGCTTCTCTTTCAACAAGTTCTCCCTCATGGAGCAATTCAGAATACACAGTCGATTCCCTTTGAACAACAATCCATCCTGGATCACGTACTCTATCCACTGGCTTCTGTCTCTGAGAACTAGATTCTCAGCTGCTTCATAAGCTTCCTTAAATTCTGAATCATCTATATACATGTCCTTGAGATCATCAAAGCCTAACGTCCGGACTTTGAATTCCTGCAACAACAAAAATTTCCTGCTCAAAGCATCAACCACTTTGTTAGCAGTACCAGAAATATGTTTTATCACAAAAGTGAAATTTTGCATGTATTCTACCCACTTAACATGCTTCTGATTCAACTTTTCCTATTGATTCATAAATTGTAATGCATGGTTATCACTGTATAAAACAAATTCTTTTGGAATCAAATAGTGCCTCCATTTCTTCAATGCCTGTATGATGGCATAGAATTCTTTATCATACGTGGAGTACTTTTCTTTTGCCTCATTCAGCTTCTCGCTGAAATATGCAATCGGTCTGTCCTCCTGACTCAAGACTGCTCCTATGGCAAACCCACTTGCATCACATTTCACCTGAAATGTCTTTTGAAAATTTGGCAACACCAGAATTGGTTGCTCTGTAATCTTTCGTTTCAACAAATTGAAACTCTTCTCAGCCTCTTCCATCCAATGAAAATATTTATGTCTTTTCTTCATTGTATCCATCATTTTTGTACTAATTCCACTAAAATTCCTGGTGAATTTTTGGTAGAAGCTAGCCAAACCATGAAAACTCCTCACCTCAAATATGTTCCTCGGTGATGGCCAATTCTTGATTACCTCCACCTTTTCTGGATCCATCCTCAGTTCATTTGCAGATATGACAAACCCCAAATAAATGAGTTCTGTCTTCATGAATGAGGACTTTTTCATGTTTATCAGCAGCTTCTCCTGCTGTAATCTCTTCATCACAATAGCCAAATGCTTCAAATGCTCAGCCTTTGTCTGGCTGAAAACCAATATGTCATCCAGATACACGATGACAAATTTCCAAATGAACTCCTTCAGGACTTCATTCATCAACCTCATAAAGGTACTTGGTGCATTCATCAAGCCAAACGGCATGACAAGCCATTCATACAAACCTTCGTTTGTCTTGAATGTTGTTTTCCATTCGTCACCTTATCTCATACGAATCTGATGATATCCACTCTTCAAATATATCTTTGAAATTTTTTTTGCCCCACTTAAGCAATCCATCAGATCATCCATCCTTGGCAATGGGAATCTATACCTGATAGTTATCTTGTTTATCGCTCTTGAATCAGTGCACATCCTCCAGCCTCCATCTTTCTTCGGACTGAGTATTGTTGGAACAACACATGGACTCAAGCTTTCCTTGCCCAAGCCTTTGTCCAACAACTCCTGGACCTGTCTTTTAACCTCTTCATTCTCCTGCGGTGTCAACCTGTATGTGGCTTTGTTTGGCAAACTATCTCTTGGTATGAGGTCTATATGGTGACTCATGCTCCTCATCGGCGGCAATGAACGAGGTAATTCATCCACCACAATATCAGTGAACTCTTCCAGCAGTTCCTGAACTTCTCCTAGTAAATCATCCACTCTTGTGCTAGTCAGAACAATTCTCGGTTTTCTGACCACAAAGAATTGTGGATCCTCCTTCTTCTTAACTTCTGTAAGAAGTTCCTTCCCACTCATGAGAAGTAATGTGTTGTTTACCTCCGGCTTCACCTCTTTATCTTCAATTGGACACAACATGTGAGTCCTCCCATTCTTCTCTAGGGTGTATGTATTCATCCTCCCATCATGAATTACATTTCTATCATACTGCCATGGTCTACCCAGCAATAAATGACAGACATCCATAGGAATAACATCACATAAAATTTTATCATTATATCCTCCTA
>JASDQU010236059.1:0-13059 GCA_032191745.1 Picea mariana
GTCGAGGGGAGCATTGACTACCTCTACTTCAACACACATGGCCTTCCCTCCTAACTGCATGGGGAAATAAGTAACGATACCATGTGGTCAGAAGGAACGACCGTCGAAAGCGGTGAGGAGAGTAGGTGACAGAGACAAAATGGGTTGGCCAACTGCCTTCCAAAATTCTAATGACATAACGCATGTCAAGGCACCCTCATCAACCACCGTGTGGAAGATATTCTGAGTAAAATTTTTCATGGGATAAGCCACTACTATCTGAAACACTACGTGGTAAGGTAAACAAGGTTTTAATTCCATTGTATCCATCATGATTGTACCCGGATTACAAGTCTTGGTAGATCCTAAAGTGGTTAGCAAGGCTTTCCTCTGGGAAGGGCAGCTTTGGAGGACCTCCAAAGAAAACATCGCACAAGGGGTTTGTGATAAATCTTCCACCACATAGTAGTTCTGGGTGGCCCTTGCGTTTGGGTTATGAGAATATTTTTTGAATGCACCTTTGGGAGTGCATGTCATTGTTTCGCCCAACGTCTTCTCAATCTTTAGAGGAAGATATGGGAGTTTAGCTTCTTTACCCTTCTTAGAAGTGCTTGGTTTACTATAGTCATGCACTCTAGTCAATATAAAAGCATCACCCCTCACCATATATGCATTCATGGATGTGGGGTTGTTCATAGGCAGAGAGGGTCATGGCTACCCCCTTCCGTGCTTGTAGAGGCTTGGGTTATATTTTTCCCATGTTGAAAGGGATTGGTCAACACAGCAGGCTGTTGCTGCATCACAAACTTTTGGGCTTCTACAAGCCGAGGACATAAATGGGTTGAGTGGTCTTCTGCGCATAATTTGCATGGATACCTCGCCTTCCATTTCTCAGTGTTTTCCCCACCAGCATTATCGGTCATTTTTTTATCCCCCTTACCCTTCTTTTGTTGTTTGTTCTTTCCTTCATGTTGTTGGGTGGCCTTTGGGTTAGTCGATTGCACTGTGTGTACCTCCGACATTTTGGTAATGGGAGCATCCAAAGTAGTAGTTTGGCTAGCCGCTATGTGTTGTATAGATAACTGTTGCAATTGCTTCATCAATTCCTTAGTGGGCTTTGTTTGTGCTGAACCAACAATACCATCGACATGTGCTCCAAATCTCTGTCTAGTGTTATCCAGTATTGAGCGTGGCACATCTAGAAAGATGTTGTATAATAAACCAAACTGAGAATAGATGAGCTCAAATTGTTGAGCTCTCATGATGGCGTCTTCTTCAAAGAAAACTCCCGATGTCACGACGTCTTTGGATAACTACGGGACCAAAGACTTAAGGAAACACTCAAGCAGGAATGCTGGTGGGACTGGCACCTTAATTAAACTCTTCCAACGTCTCCATTCTCGGATGTGATCATAGATATGGTCTGCTGTCGTCTGTTTGAAATTGGCAAGCAACTTTGTGCCAGTATCATATCTCACAGGTAACTGGAAATGGTTTAGGAAAGCCATTACTAGTTCACCGAAAAAAGAGTATCTTGAGTGATCAAGCTCAATGTACCATTTCACGGCACTCCCAATGAGAGTACCTTGAAACAATTGCAACTGTATGTAGTCATCTTTCAATGAATTAGATGAGAACCAAAGGTAGAAGGTAGTCCCATGATCTTCTGGATCTTCATTAGGCTTGGATTCAAACTTTGGAATGTCCAAAGGAAACTTCGTCGGCATAGGAGGCCAACGCGGATCGTGACAAATTGGATCATTCAACAACCTTGTCAAATCTGGCAAGTGAAAATTTGCCAGGAAGGGTAGTTTGGGTTGATTGTGATAACTTGGGAAAAAGGGGCCTGGATTTTGACTAGCACCAGGTTGCTAGGAAAAGTTCAGCTGTTGGCCTGGATTTTGTTAGAAACCATGGCCCTGGCCAACGTATGGATTTTGCATATGTGGAGACATCATCGACTGATTTCCCAAATATGACATAGATGGTTGGGCATGCATTATATTCGAAGGACTCTGGGAAGGGTTTCCCCATGTTGGTCTCATGGGGATAGGCATACTAGTGTGTCCAAGGTTCCATTTATTGTGGAAAGAATTACCCCAGATCGTTATTCCAGACGAGGGAACGGATCCTTGCCAAGAATTCCAAGGCCCTGATGTGGAAGAAGTTCCTAGGTTTTCCCCCTGTGCAGGAATAGTACCTTGCATAGGAATAGATTGTCCAAAACTAGGATTGCCCCCAGTCGGGAAGGAGACTGATGAGAAGGCATTTTTACCAAACATTCCGGTCAAATAAAATGGTGTCGAACCTACCGACATATTATGCGAAGGTGGTCCTTGACTCCCCACTCCAAATAAACTATGGTGTGTAGTTTGCCTAGCGGATTTCTTATGCAAGCCACCGAGTGAAGGGGATGAAGGAGGTATATGACCTCCTCCATAAGGGAAAGAGTTAAAAGGAGCAGGAGTGCCCCCCATTTGACCTTGCAAAGGAGCGCTAGAGCTCCCTACCCCCAGACCTAAAGTCTGTAAAGTGGAGTAGGAAAGTACATGACTTGTACCCGAATTAGACATCCCGTATGAGAACAGAGGGCCTGTCGCACTTGGTGTGAGAGGGGTTGTGGCCACCACCAAATACAACATTAGACCACTGTGTGATGTAGAGGTGGTCAAGACCATGGTGGCTTGGGTTGGTGATGGTGGTTTAGGAGGTGAAAACTCTCCTGTGGTGACAACCATAGTGGGAATTGAAGAATTCCCAGAAGGAGTAACAACATTTGTTTCCATTGCTGTGTGCGACACTATCTGGCACTCGTAAAATTGAATTGGTACAATGAAAGGTGCCAAGAAATCATTGGTTGGGGTTTCAACCGGGCCAAGAGCGTTAGCTCCAAGGTCCAAAATGGTTGATTCCTCTGGATGTTGGTTGAGCACAATTTCTTGTGACCCGGTCGCTTCAAAAGACCCTTGTTGGTCTAGCTTTCATCTTAGTGGTGGAGGGGGTGGCTCCAGTGTAACTGGTGGCAGGCCAGGAAGCTTTCGTGACCGGTGGAGCTCATGATCCTCCACTATGTGAGAAGATCAAATATACTCTAGGGCAGTCTAAACGTTCAAAATTAACACACACTAAAAAAAAAAGTCCGTATAAGATAAGACAGGCAAACACTAAATTAATTGGAAGAACAGTTACAACAACCAACACTAGAGCAACTTACCAGTGCAAGTGCAACTCGAAAATGGAAGCACCCTCTGGGTATACTCTGCAAAGTGTGGCCTGATGTCTGTCCTAGGTAATGGGGTATACCCTTGCAGTCACCTGTGTATCTCCCTAAAAAAGATAGGCAACTAGGTCACCAACGTGCGAATAGTCACCAGGCGGGTACAATTGAAAGTTGGGTAGACCACAATGAGCAAGGCATCGAGCCCAAAACCTGTCAAGGGTATCAAAATCAAGTGGTTTGGAAGACAACTGAGGATCTAGAATGGATTCAAGACCCATGAAGCCTCGTGGAAAATGGAATCGACAGAATCCCAAAACAAGCCCTCTATATCTTTTCTCCACTACGATTGGTCCAGCTTTGGAGGGGTTATCTACACTACCTTTTCACACGCGACCTCATGTTTATGCCCTGTGTTAGAGGGGGCTCCTATATAAATTTCACGATACTGGACTTAGACACTCCCTAAATCAGATTCCAATGTTTGATTTTAAATAGCCTTGAAGAGTTTCCTCTCCAACCTAATCCAAGGCCCTAATCCTAAACTAGTTGGTTAACCCTACAAACATAAAAGTCTAATAAATTTTAGATTTAGTGTTAATTTTATGGATTGTATTATGTCAAGGGGTATGAAAGTGAAACTAATGATGTGTAAAAGATGAAAGAGAAAATGAATAAAAAGCTAGAAACAAAAACTTTCACTTAATGCAAAATTTCAACAACTTTTCAATTTTTTTTTTTTAATTTTCTAAGATTTTGGGCAGCAAACTCAAAAGGAATTTCACTCGACTATGAGCTACTTATGATCTAAGTAAACTGCAAAAAACTTATGAAATAAAATACTTTTCCCTGGATAATAATGCAGAATCACACTCTTCAACCAAACAAGAAAATGAAAGAGATTTTTTTATTTTATTTAAATGTTGATAAAGCAAAAAGGAAAAATACCAACAAGTAAAAACCCAAGAAAAACAATTTTGGCCTAAATTGCAGATCGAAAAGAATCACTTCAAGAAATCACACACTAGAAACTTAAAAAAAGACTTTCACACTTGTCTAAAAACCCTAAAAAATTCTTTTTTTTATGACAACTTTTAAATGAGAAAAAGTAAGCTAAGGCTAAGATTAATCCTAAGGTACTGACTGCTAAGACAAGGATTCAAAAACCTGAGAGGTATAACTCTCATCAAGGGAAAGGATGACTGCCTTATCCTCAACAAAAACTATCCTGCAGAAGCACGCTATTGATAATCCAATAGCAAGTGTGTGAAAGCGTGTTGTATAAAGCTAGAGGGTGTGTACACGTGGGTTGACCTTATACAGGTCGCGTGTATCTCCAAACTTTGAGAAAAATTAAAAACAGACAACCAAAACCAGGATGAGACCACTGATATTGACAACCAGGATCTCTTGAAGGCTTAGACACTCTCTTTAACAGAAAAATCAAACAATGTAAGGAAAAAATTTGTAAAACAAACCAATCTGAGACAAGATTGCAAACAACCAAGAATTAGAAAGAATTTCAGAAAACCCCTGAGAAAGTCTGATTCTGACAGGGAAGAGGATGACTGCCTCAAAAATTTTCTGGACTCTACACACTACTGCTACTTCTTCAGCTAGCATTCACACATGGGTTGTAAGAGAGTAGGGCCCAGGTACATGTGTACAGACCTTATGCAAGCCATGTGTACCTTTGTGGGTCTCGAAAAACATAGTCAAGAAAATAACAGAGACAGCTGGTATAGGAAACCAGACTCTCTGCTAGCATAGACTTTACAGAAACTAAAAAAAAATAGGCAAGAAAACCAGTCTTTTAAAACTACCCAAAAAATAAAATTCCAAGAACCCTAGAGACTTCCCCACTATGGTCGCCAATTTTGTTGTGAGGGAAATCCCCTTACGGACTAGAAAATAGGGTTATCATATGCATGCAGATATGACCAAAAGAAATATACTTTCTACTTTCGTCCCTAGACTTAAACCCCATTCCTTTTCAACAAATACATGGTTTATACCAACATACCTTGTTCTGGATGTTCGATGTCGATCCTTCCTCGCACTTGATCACTTGTTAGCAGTCCTCCTTTCAAAGATGACTTGTATGTAAAACAAGAAAGAAACTACACATGCATTTTACCTATAGGCTAATGGGTCAGAGATTCAAACATATATTTACTGTATTATGAATAACTCATAAAGTAGGATGGAAAAAACATTTCTTTATTACTTTAAATGAATCAACTTACAAATGTCGAGACCGACCACTGCTCTGCGAATCCTGATCCTGGGCTCCTCTTCAAATGTCCTCCTACTTCTTTGCTTTTTATCTCTTCTTACACAAGGATGGCTAAAGGGTTGCGACAATGGGAATATGAAATTGGGCAGAGTTTCTTTGCTATATTTTTCCTCCTTCCAAATGGGATCCCTAACCCTTATTTTATAGGCTAGAAGGAGCTAGGTATTTGGATGAACCCTCGGCCATGCATGGCCGTGAGTTTCAGTTAACTCACCCAAGGTTGTGTGTTCCGTCAACAACTTTCCTTTTTTCGTGCTTTTGTCGATCAATGCACATTGTTTTAGGTCAGCTAGCATGTACACACATGCAGTAATGGAGTAGGGCACGTGGGCCCTTATAAAAGAGGTTTTTTAAAGAGTTTGTTCAATAGTTCTTTGGCAAAGAAGGGATCTGAGATGACCTGATGCCAGGTAAGCATGTATGGTGCAATTTAGGGTTATAACAACTTTGGTAACATTTCACCTACCATCGCTTTAGATATTTCAATTAAACTCAGAGTCATGGAAAATGTTCACATCGGCACATCATGTTCTTGCAATGAGGTCCAATTTATAAATCTCTTTTCCAAGAATTTTGTGACATTTTTTCCTAGAGTTACGAAGAGGTGCCTCGAATTGTTCCATATATTGTTGTACATGAGATTAAGACTTACCTAGATGCTAAACCCATTCGACAAAGACTTCACCCAATACATCCACGTAAAGTTGTTGTTATTAAACTTGAAGTTGCAAAACTTCTTAAAGATGGTTTTGTCTATCTTGTGGCTTTGATTGATTGGGTTTTTAATCTTGTTTTGGTTACGAAGAAATAAGACACGATCCATGTCTATGTAGATTATAGGGATATTAAAAAGGCTTGTCCCAAAGACAAATATCCAACCCCTTTCATTGACCAGATCATTGACGACTGTGTTGGGAGTGAAATATTCTCTTTGATGGATGGATTCTTTGGCTATAATCAAATCAATATTTTACCTATGAATCAACATATTACTGCTCTTATTTACCCTTGGGGAACCTTCGCTTACCGGAAAATAACTTTTGATCTCAAGAATGTTGGTGTGATTTTTCATCACGCTATGTCTTATGCTTTTCACGATATTAAGCACATTGTAGAACCTTACCTAGGTGATTTACCGACTCATTCCATGCATCGTCAAGATCACTCGACACATTTACGAGCGATTTTCCTATGCTATCGCTATTATCACATATGATTGAATCCACATAAATGAATTTTTTGTGTGGATTCCAGAATTTTTTTTTGGTTTTATCATTTCTACACATGGGATTAGGGTAGGCCCTCTATAGGTTGAAGTTATTCTCAATCCGCCTCCTCCTACATTGTACCAACTCCAAAGTTTGCAAGGGAAGGAAAAATATTTACGACGATTCATCCCCAACTATGTTGAATTAACGAAAGGTTTTACTCTAATTGTTACAAAGGTTCAGGATTTTGTATGGGATGACACTACCAACAAGGCCTTTGAATCTTTGAAAGTTTCCTTAACCCGTACACCACTCTTATTTCCACCCAATTAAAGTCGATATTATTTCTTATACTTAGCTACTTCAGACTCTACCATCACTATGGTTCTAGTTCAAGAGGATGATGAACATGATGAACATGTCCTATACTATTTGAGTTGGAGTCTCACGACCATCGAAACCAAATATTTTCATGTGGATAAACTGGCCTTGGTAGTTGTTCAAGTTGTTCAACGTTTTCGTTATTATATCTTATTACACAGAACCATTGTTATGTATGATTACAACCTTATGAAACACATCCTTACTCGAAAATTGTTGGGGGGCGAAATACTCCAAATGGATAGTGATTCTCTAGGAGTTTGATTTGGAATTTGAGCGTGCTAAATCAAATAAATCTTTGGTTTTTTCTAAGTTGATATGTGACCTTCCCTCTACTAAGATAAAAAATGTTGCAGAGGATCCCTTTCCTGATGAGTCTCTCTTTCTGATTAGTTATGATGACATATATTATGGATACATTATCATTTATCTCTAAACCCAAATTTCATGGCCCGATATTTCTATTGTGGATCATCGTTGTACTCGGTATCAAGCTCGTTAGTACATTATCCTTGGTGATAATTTTTACTCTCGTGGTATTGATTCCATATTTCGACGATGTCTAACCTATGATGAAGCTGAGAAAGCTTTGAATGACTATCTTTCTGGAGCATGTGGTGGTCATATGTCTGGGTATGCCACTTACTTAAAGATATTATGAGTTGGTTACTTCTATCCTTCATTGTTTAAGGATTGCATTATTGTCATCCAAAAATGCCATGCTTCTCAAATGTATAACAATAAGATATGATCTCATCATGCTCCTCTTTAACCTGTAGTTTCTATTGGTCCATTCGCTAAATGGGGCATTGAATTCATGACATGTAACCCTCACTCGACCGATGATATGGATACATCATTGTAGCTGTGGATTATTTCACTAAATGGGCCAAGGCGGTGCCTACATTTGATAAAACTAGGAAAACTGCATTTTTATTCATATTCAATCATATTGTTATTAGATTTGGTGTCCCTCAAGCCATCGTCACTGACCATGGTAGTCATTTTCTCAATTTCATGATGTCTAGACTTACCGAGAAGTTGGGTATTTGACATGAAAACTCAACACCTTACTATCCACAGGCTAATGGCCATGTTGAAGTAATTAACAAAGTTCTTACTACTATGCTTTGAAGGATGATAGGAATGCACAAGTCAAGTTTTCACATGGTTCTCTTCTTGACATTATGGTCCTATCGAACATCCCTTAAATCTACCGCAGGGTTCACACCTTTCTAGTTAGTATATGGTATTGAAGTTATTTTTCTAATTGAATGTGAAATCCAATCTTTGAAACTAGCTGTTGAACTTCTCCCTAACACCTCAACTGAAGAGGAACATCTCTTGTATTTTATGAAATTAGACTAGACTCACCATGACATTGCCTTATTCATTCAAACTCAGAAGAAGCGTGTCAAAGATAAATATGAAAATCATGTCAAACCACATGTTTTTTCTAAGGGTGATTTGGTTCTTCTTTACGAACATGATCATGACTTATTAGGGGACGGTAAATTCAAGCCTATGTGGTTTGGCCCTTATATTGTGAAATGTGTGTTGGAGAAAGGGGCTTATGAGATGGTAGATTATGATGGAATTTCTTTAAGTGAACCCGAAAATGGGCTTTACTTGAATAAGTACTATGATTAAACTGTTTTTACATGAGTGTTGTGTATTTTTAGTGTATTATACTCTAGTGTGTTTTTTTCATTTTTGTTCTTCCTTTTAGTTTCTTACCTTACATTGTGCTTTGTTTCTAGATTTCAATGTCTTCTCTACCCTATATCATCTTTGATGATGGTGCTAGTCACAGTACTCAAAACCTAGTGTCTGTTGCATGGGAAATCTACACGGTGTTTTCCTTGGTCGTCCAACTAATAATGTTGCAAAATACAGTGCAGTTATTGAATTATTAACTGACACCATTTATTTGGCATCCTTCATATTATTTTATGACTCAATTCACAGTTATTAGTGTTTCTATTAACTAACATTCATTCCATATGAATTCCTACTTTGTTAAGGGTATACTTAAGAATTCACCTCTTGGAAAGAAATTTTGATTATATCAAATATCAACATATTCCTAGATGTCTAAACACATTGACAGATGCATTATCTAATTATGTGTTAGACAGACATTTGAGACATTTATAAATCCAAACACACATTTTAAAAAACACAAGTAAGCCAGTAGGAACTTTATATTAATAATGATAAAAGTTACAAAAAGTGTTTGTCCAAGAACCAAAATATCAAAAAGTGAAGTTCATGGCTTGATGTACAAAAGCATCAAGGATTTTTCTCATTGTAACAAGCAACTGCTCGTGCTACTCTATGGAGAAGTTGACCAATATATGCATATACACCAATGGTATGGCACTGATAGTGCCTAGGAAGTTCTTCCACCGTGGAATCAAGGATATTCATGGTTAGTCCCTCTAGGTTCTTCTCAATCACCTCACGATTCACGATGACCACTCCTGCTACAACACCTCTCTCTCCTCGCCTATGAATGGGAGGTTATCTCGAAGGACAATAAGGTGCACATCTGCATTATTGAGAGCACTTGATTAGTCTTGGATAAGTGACAAAAAATGTTTTATATAATTAAAATCTCAAAAAAATCATATAATGAAAATTGCCTTCCTACCTATGTCTCCCCACTTAGATCCCTTGGGAAGAGATAAGTAAAGATCCCCATGGAAGTATGTCCTGGCGTACGCATACTCCTCCACCATGATTAGATGATTTCTTAACCATTGGAAGAAAACATCATCATACTTGACAATACGAATGCCACTGTGACGAGACATAAATTCCACCCATCTTTCCATCCATGGATCTTGTGGAGAGGGTATGCACCACTCCACATGTATATGTAAGACGGAGACCCTTTGTAAGAAGAAGGATACCAAAATGGACTGGTAACCAAATTGTTTCAACTAACCATTTCGACACTTTGTCAGTTGATTTTTCATGTTCTTTAAAACTCTCTCACACTAGTTGAATACCCTGGGCTCCATGCACTCTATGGCATACTGGAAGTGGATTTGCAAATCCATATGGGGATTTTTACTCCCTACCATCTAGATAGTGGTATAAAGGATGGTCCATAATGGTAAATCTTGAACATCTCTAATGGAAACCTTGCCACTATATTTTTCCGTACCTGGCACAAAATGTTGTGCAACATAGTAATCCATGGGTTCTCCTCCACCCCTGATTCCTGAGAGTGATACCCGAGAGCCTTAGCGAGAAAACCCTGTCAGAAAAATGTCATCTATATCCAATATGAGTGTATGCACACCCACATGAAAGGCCTGTTCATTCACATCCCACATGTGAACCATATACTCTAGCAATCTCAGTTGGGCTTTCGTGCCATGAATTTTGAAGAACTTGAGTAATCCACATTTCCTAACTTCCATAATTGTGCCTGGTTCATTCCCGAAAAAATAGTATTCTTCCACATGCTCTCATTCTCTCCACTCAAGAATTTTGACTGAGGAAAAAATTCCAAGTAACATCAAAAGAGGATTAGAATCATAAAAATTCAATTATTGGAATTTTTCCTAACTCATATTATATTTTCAAAAATTGAGTTGTGGTTGTCGCAGGGCTTCGCTTTCATATAGAGATACATCATCACACGCTGTCTTTAAGTCACCTGAGATAATTTTAGATCGTCGCAGTTCACGATATTGTGGGTATGCAACGATATGAAAGCGCAGGTACACCCAAAAAATCGACCCAAACTGAAAAATAAACCAATAAAAACAAAATTTTAAACCATGAAAATATGGGCAGGTAGGAGATTACCTTTTTAATGGAAGCGGTTTGCGAAATGATACACCAGGTGGTCCAGAATCGATAGTTGAAATTTGGGAGAAAAAGAGGGTTTTGGGCACTATTTGGGTGAAATTGTAAAATGAAATGGTAAATGGGTTGTTTTGACCTATTTTAAATTACTTTTTAGCATATTTTATTGCAAAATTAAATTATTTTTTATATTTTACCCATGCCCTAAAGTCTAACCAACTTTGCTAATTGTTTTCTATTACATATTGAAAGTTCTAAGGATGAGACGTTTGATAGGGGTCCATTGTTTTTTATGGTTTTTATTATGTAAAGATTATTTTAGGGTTATTTAGGAAAAAATACGAGCATAGTCTTAATTATTTGTCACACTTGTGAAACCATTAGAATGCAATCGAGTAATATTTTGTCATTTTTTCGAACTCGCATTGGTAATACGAAAAACAGACCCTATGGAGTATCCTTTAATCTCTTATTAAGATCCATAAACATGAAAATATAGTTGAGGAACCTTGTTCTTTTCACGCTCGTAAAACTATTTGAAGAAAACATCTAATGAGTGGCATTTTATCTTTTTTTGGTATCGTCATATTAACTTAAGAAAAAGGACATTATGGAGTTCTCTTTAAGTATTTTTTAGACTCTCTAAAAATGAAAAACCCCTGAGTTTTCCTTCTTTGGACTTGTTAAAAAAACATTGAAAGGCCCATATGGGATCGAACCACTCCTTCTTAGGTTTCGTTAAACATACTCCAAGGGACTTGTTCAAATAATGAGCTTGCATTACAAGAATATGTTATTCTCCTCAAGCTTGTGTAAAAATAAAGAGGTACTTGCCAGAAATGGTGGGGGGAAATTGAGAAAGAAATGTGTTGTTGTATTTGTGCTAGTGGCAATAAATTCGCTCTTGAAAATGACACCTCTTGTTGATTAAGTTTGGTTGTCATTGATGTCAACACTTGAATAAATCCTGATAGCACAAAGGATGAACTCCAAAGTGGTCCCCTTATGGTGAAATCCTATAAGTATGGTTAGATAACCCATGCTTATTTGTGGAATAATGAGATGAAGTTCAGTGAATTTGTCAATGAAAATATCCTATATGGATAGTGATTTTCATGCCATTTCTGGTGGTATGTGGAATTTCACATAACTCCTCATGGTTAGAGAGTTATGGCCATAAGAAGTTGGAGAACCCAGGTTTGGGTAATGGATCCAAGTTTGTTTGATGGATAATGGTATGAGTTTTGATATATTTGTAGGTAATAATATTCTATATGTATATTACATTTCATTCCATTTCTGGTGGTATGTGCAACGTCACATAACTCCTCATGGTTTGAGAGTTATGGACTTACGAAGTTGGAGGACCCTCATATCTCATCTAAAAGCCACAAAAGGTCAAAGTAGTCAAAGTGGTTTAAGACATTTTAGAAGGTAAATAATAAAGTGAAGTGATGAGTGTACTATAATTCAAATTGAATACAAAATAAATTATTTAAATACTAAATTTAATGGAGAAATTAGAAGTGGGTTAACCCTAAAATAAGGAAAGTGGGAAAAGTGAGCTAGAAGATGTTTTTAAGGAAGCTACTTGGAGAGTATAAATAAGAGGCAAGGCTCTCTCATTTTAGATCACACTTGAGAATATTGAATATCTATATGTGCCTGAGGTAAACAAAGGATATCTAAGCCAAATTTCAGAGGGAAGGTGAAGAAAAGAAGGCCAAAATTCAAAGGAGGATAAATTCTTTTGATGATGCTTTCTAAGGTATGTTATTTACAAGTCATCTAACCATTTTCAAAATAATTTTTTTCTAGAATGATTCAGACCGTGAAATTTCTATTCCATTGAGAAAACATATCCAATTATCTGTGCCAAACAATTCATCTTGTGGGTCGTTGTATGTTTGGAGTTACACTCCGTGGAAAATAGGGTTTGTGACTACTCCTGAAACTAGTCTAAAACAAGTGTTTCGGGAAATAATGTCATAACTTCTTCATAATAGATACAAATTCAGTAAGATCATTTTTTTTTGTTACAGTATATTTTTTAGTATGATGTGTAACATTTTTAGATTGATTCAACAAATATTTTGTGCGAGGAATGGTCTACAAGGTCGCTCTCTAGAATAAGCCAGAATTCAACAAGGTATGCC
>JASDQU010236059.1:13159-30207 GCA_032191745.1 Picea mariana
CATAGGGATTTAAAATTTGGCAATCAATTGTAGATGGATACACAACACCAACAGTTCCTCCAACAAATGACAAAGCAGTGAAACTCAGTCAGAATAATTCCAAATACAAAATTGAACTTATGAATGGTCTTATTGATACGATATTCACCCAAGTTGCACATTGTAAATCCACTAAAGAGATTTGGGACAAACTTCAAAATATTTATGAAGGAAATTCAGAAGTCAAAGCAACAAATCTTCAAACTTATAGAAGTCAGTTCGAACAATTTAAGATGAAGGAAGATGAGAATATTGCTGCCTACTTTTTACGAGTTGATGAAACAATAAATGCAATCATAGGATTGGGAGAGGAAATCAAAAATCTGTAATTGTTCAAAAAAAACTAAGATCTGTTCTTATGATATTTGACCCTAAGATATCATCACTAGAAGAAATATCATATCTAAACTCAATAAGCATGGATGAATTACATGGAATCTTCACAGCATATGAAATGAGATTTGAACAGAAAAATCTAGATATAAAATAAGCAACTTTCAAAGCATCCAAAATGTCAAAGAAAAAGGGAAGGCAAAAATAAGAACATAGCAACAACAATGACGTCTCGGAAGATGATGAAGAGGTGGCCAACTTCGTCAAAAGACTGAACAAGGGAATGGATGGTAGGTATAGAGGTAAGATTCCTTTAATTTTTTTTAATTGTGATGGAATTGGTAATTTTGCTAACAAATGTCCTCATAGGAAAAAGAGAAATGATGAAGGTTACTCAAAATCCAAACAAACATATAAAGGCAAAAGAACTACAAAGAAAGTTTTCAATAAAAGATTATGCACCAAAGAAGACATCTCATCATCATATGAAGATGAAGTCAGTGACAGTGATACAAGAAGATTTCTATTAATGGAAGTAGAATAATTTTATAAAGAAGAATATGAAGAAGTTGAAGAAGAAATTGAAGAGGTAGAATTTAACTATCGAGAAGAATTGATGTGTGCCATAGAAGTTATCAGAAGAGAAAAGAAGAAAAACAAGAAACTACAAGTGGAAATAGACAAGAAAGAAGATACTCAATAACTAGAACAAATGATCACAAATTTGAATGTTCAAAGAGAAGAAGATAAAAGAATTGAAGAAGAACTCAAAGAACACCCAGAAGAAAAGGACAGGAACATTGGAAATTTGGAAGCAGAGATTGTCACATTAAGAAAGGATATTCAAAAGAAAAATATGCAAAATAGATCAAAAGTTTTGGATGACATTATCAACAGTAAAAAATCTCATCTTGACAAGTCCAGACTTGGATACAGTTAGACAAAAAAGGGATCAAGATCCAAAACAATAGAGCAAGAAACATATCCAAAAATCTATGCAGAAACAATCAAAGGGGATAGGAAGATATACAAGGAATATTATAGGGACACTCCTCTACCTAGAAGATTCAATTTTCAGAATCAACAGTAGATAAATAGGCCTCAAGAAGAAGAAGGATTCATAAGAGCACTTCCTTTCAGAATATATTCAACTCCTAGGTATCAAACTATATTTTTTGGTTTATGTTATGCATGGAATAATTTTGGACATAAAGCTGTGAATTGCAGAGCTAACAACAACTTTGAAAGTCATACACAAAATGGTTATCCAAGAAGGCCTAATTAAACACATAGAAGAAGTTACAACATGTTTGAATCTTTGAGAACTGAAGTGGAATGTTACAAGTGTAACAACTTTGGACACATGGCCAAGGATTGAAAAATGACAGTCCCTCCTAGAGAACTGCAAAAGAATAACAACAGTCACAAAAAGGAACCTTAGAAAAGGACATGGATAAGAAAGCATAATCAATATTGCAATGAAGAATGCACACTCGCTCTACAAGCTACGAAGAAGAAACATGATTGGTATGTTGAAAGTGGCTGTTCAAAGCACACGACAGGTGATAGAGACAAGTTTCTTAAATTAAGAAAGGAAGGAGATGGATAAGTGTCCTTCAGAGATGGTGATTCAATTAAAATCATTGGAAAAGGCACAGTCAGAATTGGGAACAAGAATACAATGGCATAAAATGTTCTACTAGTAGAAGATATGAAACATAATCTTCTAAGTGTGATTCAAATGTGTGACGAAGTTCATAAAGTTACTTTCGATTCACAAAAGTGTGAGATAAGAAAAGAAGGTTCAGGAAAACTGATTCCTACAGCTGCAAGAACTTCAAGAAACATATATGTGTTAAATGAAATTGGAAATGAAAAGTGTTGTTTAGGAAAGGAAGATGAAATTTGGCTATGGCATAGAAGAATGGGTCACACACATTTTTATAACCTTGTCAAATTCAACAAAAGAGAAGAAGACAGAGAAATGCCCCAGATCACGAAACCAACCAACACTTTATGCAAGAATTGTCAACAAGGAAAGAAAACAAAGAATAGGTTCAAATCAAAGGAATATTCAATGACAAGACCACTAGAATTTGTGCACACTAATCTAGTTGGAACAACTACAACAAAGGGTTTAAAGGGTGAGAAATACTTTATGTTATTAGTTGATGATTATACAAGAATGACTGTGGTTTGGTTTCTCAAGAATAAGTCATAATCTTTTGAAAACTTTAAGATCTACAAGGAAATTGTTGAAAATGAAATGGATTAAAAAATCAAATGCTTGAGATATGATAATGAAGGAGAGTTCACATCAAAGAAATTTATGGACTACTACAATAGTCATGGAATAAAAAGGAAATTCTCCATTGCTAGGACACCTCAACAGAATGGATTTGTTCAAAGAAAGAATGGGACAGTATAGGAAATGGCTTGAACAATGCTATTGGATTCCAAATTGACAGATATATTTCGGACACAGGCACTGCATACAACGTTTCACATTCAAAAGAGAGTAATGCTTACAAAAAACACTGAAAAAACTCCCTACGAGCTATGGAAAAGAAGACCAGCAAATGTGAATCACTTCAGAGTTTTGGAAGAAAATTCTACATCAAAAGAGAAGATGGCAGAATGGGAAAGTTTGACTCTCGTGTGGAAAAAGGAGTACTTGTTGGTTACTCAAGTACAAGGAAATCATACAAGTGTTACAATCTAAGATTGAAAAAATTTGTGGAAAGCATCAACGTAAAAATTGATGAAATAGGCAGACCAGAATCAAAGGAAGAAACAAATAAATCAATGGAATGACCATTTTGTTACACCTCAAAATTACTCACTTTGATAGTATCACAAGTGTCGTCATTACAAGTGTTGTAAGTGTCACATATTGTCCGCAAGTGTTGCATCTTAACTACAAGTGTTCCAAGCGTCACAAACAACATACTTCCATATTGCCTATGTTGTGCCTCTAATGACATCACAAAGACACTTAAGACACCCCAAAGACTAGTTTTGAAGAAGATAAGTCACTTGACACGGAGTACAAACCTTTTTCCATGGAAAAAACACTCAAAAACTGAATTTTGGAGAGGAGAACTCCCCTACCCACTGTCAGGGAGTGATGGTGCTCCCTAAGCCTCTTTTGGGGAGTGATTGAGCACCTTGTGCACCCTTTTGTGGGAGCGCTACCCCTTTTTTGGCAAATTCTGGGTTTGTTGAGGCAAATCAAGGAAGAATTCATCAACTCCTGAAGGTAGTTGGATTTGAATAGATGGTCAAGGCATGATCTTAGGGAAGATCCTCAACTGAAGGAGAGGAATCCTCAACTTATCCCAAATATCTCTCAAGTGGTTGGACCTCTCCAAGGTTATATAAGGAGGCCTTCTCATGGTGAAAGGTAGAAGGAAGATTGAGAATTATACCTAACTTATGATCTCATAAGAAGGTATTGACAATGGAGATTAAGAATTACATCAAACTTATGATCTCATGAGTGAGATGTCGTCAAAGAATTCAGTGGAGATTATTTGAGAAAAGTGGTTGGACAAGGAGAACTCGAAGAAGTTGTTGCACCTACATTCAAAGGATTGTAAGTACTTTTACTTTTTCTCATTAATAATCAATGCTTGGCCTGTTTCTTTCAAACTTATGCTTGTTCCATATGAGTTTGTATGCAGTAGATGGATCTATGTTTGAGCTAATATCAGTAGATTAGGAAGTCTTTTGTACCTTTGTTTGTCCTACATGATCTATCAGGGGGCTCAGGATCAAAGCTCAGCCAGGACTTTGCAAGGACAAACGTCGCTAATATGGTAGATATCTTTCTCCTTCTCTTTAATTCATTAGATTGATTAGATATAAAAGGAAGTTAGTGTCCATGTTAAGAACTTTTCTGTCTTGGCCTTAGGAGTCTAGAGGCCAAGAGGAAATCCACTTGTCCATAGGGGGATTAACCTACAAAATAAATTGCTGACTCCACTGGGGAGGAGCTCTGATTTTTGTTTCCATTCCCAGATCTCGTTTTGGTCCTTTTCCCACTAATTTGATCTTATCCATATTGTATTTTTTATTCTTAGATTGGTTTGATTGCCTCTTTATGTCATCATGATCACCATGATTGATTGAATTTTCTTGAATTTTTGAGTTTTTGGGAACTTTTTTTATCTTTTGTAACAGAGCGCTCCCCTGCCCTTGTTAGCAAAGCACCAACACTCCCTAGTGGTCTTACACAGAGTGTTGGAGAACTATGGTACCCCTTACACCAGAGCACTATCCCATTTTCAGTGCAAAAACCTCTAGTTTTTCATTTTCTGGGATCAGTTTTTTTTTTTTGCATTTGCTCAGGGTCTCATGCTGTCATTCCATCTTGGTATTGGCCTTCAATACCCTATTTTCTAATGATTCATCATCTTTTGTTTGGATTTTTTGACATTTGTCCTTACTTTTAAATAACTCTTTGTCTTTCATGATTTGGAGTCAATTTATCATTTTCTTCTCCTTTATCTGAATGAGTGAAAAATTTGTAAGGGGTTTGAAAGGTCTTTTGTACTTTTGTTTTTTATTTTTGAGTCATATTTTCCAAGCTATTTCTCCTTCCTTTTGAGTTTTTGGCTTTATGTTTCTTGTTTGATCACAACAAGGGTGTCTTTTGGTTTATGTGAATTTTGCTTCCAAATTGCTTAAATCTCACAACCCTTGAAGTCCAATTAGCATAAGAAGCTTTACATCTACTGGTTATTAGTCACATACAAACATTTTAGAATTGCATTGGATTCCTTATTGAGGACTATTGCATGAGGTCATTTCATCTTAGTGTTTGACAGTGAAAGGGAAATCCTTCTCCTTCCCTTAATTAGACATTCATTGAAAGAAAAGATTGATTATCATTTCTTATGCATGTTTTGGGAATTGACTCATAATATCATCAGTCTTCACTCTCATACACCTCTGAGTAAAAAACAACCACTAAAATCAACGCTTAACTAAAATTTATCATATTTTTTACATATTTGTTAGAAAACCTACATTAGTTTAAGGTGTAGGGATTTGGAATAAGGTTGAAAGGATAAATTTCTAGAGCTATCAAACAAACTTAGCATATTGTGATAGGGAAAGAAAATCCAATTGTCGTATAGGCTTTCTGGGATCCCCCTCTCACACAGGGGTTCCACATGAGGTCTCATTCGGGAGATTTAAAGAGATTATCCCTCTGTGGTTCAACTGTTTGTAGTGGTCAGATCATATATTGGGGGTCACTTAAGGGTATACCCATGATTATGTGTGGGAGCCTCTCGAGTTGATTTCAGACTTGTTATCCTGCCCATACGTTTGGATCAGACTATCGATTGTAACTGCCCAGGGGATGACTGTGATTTGATGACCTTAGTAGCCATAATATTTAGGGTCTCACAAAAGGTGATAGTGAAGGGAAGTCTCACTGTACCTCGAATAGACGTTGGTCAAACTCACTCGGGCTCCTTGGAGGTTATATCCACAATTAATGCATGGAAGCTTGCACCAAGGTGTAAGTCCATTAAGCAGTTCACCAACGTAACTGATCCACCCACTCTATCCCTGCCTCTTCCTATTTTTATCTCGCGATGTTGGATTTCATAACCAACTAGTGGTTTCATTGTGGGAAGGTTTTGTTTGATCGTTTGCTTCTCAGATTCATAGCGTGTGTTGGTTGTGTTACTTAGTGGACCTTAGGTCGAGTCAGTGTTAATGGCATCAAATCCTGAGAGTACCAATGGAGGAACACCTTCTCCTAGGGAACATTATACCCTTCCTTCATTTGGAAACTTTGGTCCTCCGCCACACTAAGTCTTCCGGTCATCCGCCACACTAAGTCTTCTGCGACTCACCATCTCATTACTGGTTTGGTTGTTCCGCACTCCAGTGATCTCAAATCCTCCCAATGTTTCAACTGCACCTAATACTTTATATGTTAGTACACCACCCACACATCAACCTCACGTCAACTTTTTTCTTTCTTCACCCATTAAGTCTTCTTCCCTTTCTCCTTCTTCGTCTAGTGAAATATTTAAAGCAAGTAGGCAAGTTGATTAGAAGACGAAAAAATGGAAAGAGAAGAAGAATAATATCCCGAAAAAAACCAAGGCCCCAACAAAATAAGATGTTGGATCCAAGCAACCAATTACTGTTAATAGTACTGGGGGTGTTGATGAGGTCAACAAGATTAAAATAAAGAATATGAAACCCAAATTCCCTTGCAGTCTCTGTAAGGGTGAACACTTTCTAAGGGATTTCCCTGGTATTCCCAAGGTCTTAGAATTGTGGTCCTCCACATCATCATCCTCTGTTGTTCATGTCAGTGATACCTCGTCAACTAGTGATGTTAAGGTTGGTAAGAAGAATACAAGTTTCAAATTCCCTTTCATGTTATGAAAAGGTGATCATTATTCTCACCTTTGTCCTCGTATGGATGAGGCTTATTCTCTTTCGGAAAAACTTCAAACTCCAAAAGGTTATCATAATCTTTCCCCCAACCCATCATTAGTTGATGGACAGGTCAATTCGGTTCCACCCATGGTCAGTCTGGTTGATCAGGTGGTCAATCTAGTTTCCTTCTTGATTGAACCAAAAACCCAAGTAGTTGATTCAGTTCTGCCATTGATCAGTCCTACTCTTCATCAAAAGAGTGTAACCCAAGTAGTTGATCTATTTTCATGCTCGGTTGATCCCACTCTCCCATTAGAGATTGACACCAAAGAGGTCAATCCATTTCCACCTGTCGATCCCATTCTCCCCTTGGAGAATGAAACCCAATTGGTCGATCCGGTCATGTCATCGATCGATCCCACTCCTCCTTTGACGAGTGCCAAAGTGGTTGATCCATTCCTTTCCTCAGCCAATCCCACCCTTCCCCTGAAGAGTGCCTGTGTGGTTGATCTAATCCCATCATCGATAAATCCCACTCTTCCTCTGAAGAGTGCCAGTGTGGTCGATCTGATCCCATCATCGATCGATCCTACTCTTCCTCTAGAGAGTAAACCCGATACTGCCCACATTTTTCTCATTGATACAGAATCTACCATGTTGGGGGGCATTCCTCTTTCTCTCGTGAAACCCCCTCCATGAAATGAGGCTATCATTTTTGATTGGGGTGCACTAACTTGACCTCGTCTTCCCTCTCATATTCCTTTCCATATTACAGTACAGGTTTGTGGTCAGGACGTTCCTCAAACACCGATAGATGAAGGTGTGTCCGTTAGTATTTTGTTCTCTGTTTCTTGGCACGCTTTGGGTTTTCCTCAGCTTGTGCCAGTTACACAGAATCTATTAGCTTTTAATAGAAGAACTAGTCAACCTTTAGGGACCCTTCCTCAGTTTCTGGTAACTTTAGGAGGGAAAATTGTTTGTATTGAAGTCATGGTAGTCCGAGACCCCTTGTATTTCACTTTACTCCTTGGGTGGGATTATTTCTATTCCATGAAGGCTATTGTGTCCACTCTTTTTCATGTGATATATTTCCCTCACAATGGGAAAATTGTGACTATTAATCAACTTTCCTTCATCGGTCCTGACTATATTACCTCCCTGAATGGTTCTTATATGATGACAGTATCACCCCCACCACATGTCAATTATGTGGAATTGTCTCCCATGACTTTGACCCCTGATGATTTGGATCCAGTAGTTGACATGGTGATCTCTTCGGTAGGGCTATTGGAGCCTGATCTCCTTACCCCTGTCACGACCCTCGACATGTGTTCCCTCTAGAGTGATTTTCTTCCATCCAGTGAAGATCTCTTGGAAGCCATGACCAAGTTTTGTCCCTTTACGTGGTGTCCTTCTAGATGGTTTTAGAAGCCATGATCAAGAAGAGTCCACGAGCATAGTTTCTCTTCTCTGTGGAAAGCTCATTAAAAAATGAAAAGATTGTTGAGTGATCTTGCTTCCTTTCCCACTCATTAAAATGTTTGAAAGGGCTTCTTTCAAGTGATAATTTATCTCTTTTTCGGCCTCGCGAGACTAGCATTACTAAAAATGACAACATTGGAGTCATCTTTAAGTTGTTTGCAAACTCTCTAAATATGAAAAACCACTGAGTTTACCTTCTCTGGACTCATTAAACGATCATACATTGAAGGGCCCATATGGGATCGAACCCTTACTTCTTCCAGTTCGTTAAACAAAGGAAGAGGCACTTATCAGAGGTGAGTCATATCAAGCATGTGTTACCCTCCTCGAGCTCGTTAAATTAAAAAGATGCACTCATCTATCTGGATGGGGGAAAAATTGAAAGAAGCAAGCCGTGAAGTTTTTTGAGAACACCACCAGTAACTCTTAGAGTCACCCTTGAACATGACACTTTGTCTTTGCATACATTTTTTATCCGATGAACCTCTACACTGAGCCAATCCTCTGTATTTCTATTACTCCTTTGGGTCACTCGACAAAAGTCACTATATCCACTGCATTATTATGTTTTGGTCCATGTCAAGTTTTTGTTGTTGTGCCTCAGTGTCCAAGGGAAGTATCTTCCTCGAGAATGAGCCATCAAAAATATCTTGTTTCAATACTCGTGTGAGTCCATGTTCATGTGATATACCAATTAAATCTGTGTCTATTTTGTGTCGTTAATGGGGGATACATCAAGGCCCTCCCTCAACGAGTCTATTCTTGTCAACTTCAACACATTATCTAGGAGTTAGACTTAGAAACCAGTTAGTACCTTGGGACCTGCATGCCTCAATGGAAGGCCTCCTCGCGTCCGACAGTGGGCTTAAATCATTGACCTATGATTGAATGATTTCACGGATGTTTGACTTCATCTCATTCATTCACATTTTTTGGAATGTACTAGAGTACCTTGGGAATCATTGACATCAATGGTGATCTCCCTCGCGCTTGTTAACAGTTTACCTCATTGACCAGTAATCAAGTGGTTTCTTCCATGTTCGACATCAGGACATCTATTCACATGGTTATATTTGTAATACAACGAGATCGGTAAGAAGACCCCGAGTTGATTCATCTCTTATATGTACTTTCCCCAGGTTTTGAAGGAGTTCTTTTGAACTATGACACATATACTATTACATAGATCCATTTTGTATTGGTTGTGGCTATGTCTTGTCATCTGGTAGATCCACTATGTATTCTTTGTGGCTACGATCAGTTCAGGTCATAGGAGTATATATCCACATTGTATCTACAATGGATATACCATTTTGTCAATATAATTATGGATCCATAGTGTATTTTATGGCGGCCATACCTAAAATGTTTTATCACTCAAGCATAGGTATGCCTGCCTTGGGTTTTTGAAACATGTCATAATATTTGTTTGATGGTTGTGTGCAGATTTTTCGGTTTCTCTGTGTTTATACCCTTGATCAAAAAAGTCTACAAAGTACTTCAGTCATCATCATCTTCTAACTTTGTACTTTGGGGGGCAATCTATTACACCTCAAAATTACTCACTTTGATAGTGTTGCAAGTGTCATCATTACAAGTGTTGAAAGTGTCGCATCTTGTCCGCAAGTGTCGCATCTTAACTACAACTGTTGCAAGTGTCACAAACATCATACTGACATATTTCCGATTTCATGCCTCTAATGACATCACAAAGACACTTAAGACACCCCAAAGACTAGTTTTGAAGAAGAGAAGTCACTTGACAGGGAGTACAAACCTTTTTCCATGGAAAAAACACTCAAAAACTGAATTTTGAAGAGGATCGCTCCCCTACCCACTGTCAGGGAGTGACGGAACTCCCTAAGCCTCTTTGAGGGAGTACTTGAGCACCCTTTGTGCCCTTTTGGGGGAGCGCTACCCTTTTTTTGGCAAATTCTAGGTTTGTTGAGGCAAATCAGGGAAGAATCCCTCAACTCCTGAAGGTAGTTCGATTCGAATAGATGGTCAAGGCATGATCTTTGGGAAGATACTCAACTGAAGGAGAGGAATCCTCAACTTATCCCAAATATCTCTCAAGCGGTTGGACCTCTCCAAGATTATATAAGGAGGCCTTCTCATGGTGAAAGGTAGAAGGAAGATTGAGAATTATACCTAACTTATGATCTCATAAGAAGATATTGACAACGGAGATTGAGAATTACAAAAAACTTATGATCTCATGAGTGAGATGTCATCAAATAAATTAGTGGATATTATATGAGAAAAGGGGTTGGACAAGGATAACTAGATGAATCTTTTGCACCTTCATTCAAAGGATTATAAGTACTTTTACTTGTTCTAATTAATAATCAATGTGTGTCCTATTTATTTCAATCTTATGCTTGTTCCATATGATTTTGTCTGCAGTAAATGGATCTATGTTTGATCTAATATCAGTAGAGTAGGAAGTCTTTTGTACCTTTGTTTGTCCTACAGGATCTATCAGGGGGCTCAGGATCAGAGCTCATCCAGGACTTTGCAAGGACAAATGTCGCTAATAAGGTACATATATTTCTCCTTCTCTTTCATTCATTAGCTTGATTAGATCTAAAATGAAGTGACTGTCCATGTTAAGAACTTTTTTGTCTTGGCCTTAGGAGTCTAGAGGCTAAGAGGGAATCCACTTGTTCGCAGGGGGATTCACCTACAACACTTTCAAAGAAAAAGAAGAAGATGAAAAAGAAGTAGAAGAGGAAGATGAAGAGAATCTGACAAAAACATAAGATAAAGTTCAGCAAGTGTCTCCAAAGACACCTAGAAGATGAGTACAAAAGAATCATCCTTCAAATCAGATTATTGGAAATAAAGAGGCAGGAGTTGAGACTAGAAGAAGAATTCGTTCACCAGAAGAAACATACCTAGCACTCTTATCTAGAATTGAACCAAACTGTTTTGAAGAATCCAACAAGGATGAATTTTGCAATAAGGCCATGGATGAAGAATTGGATCAAATAGAGAAAAATGACACTTGCGAATTGGTTCCAATACCAAAGAATAAGAATGTGATCGACACAAAATGGGTTTTCAGGAATAAACTGAATGAAGATGGACATGTTACAAGGAACAAAGATAGATTGGTATGTAAAGGATATGCACAGACTGAAGGAATCGACTTTGAAGAGAAATTTTCCCCAGTTGCCCAAATGGAAGCAATCCATTTGCTTTTAGCTTATGCATGCTCCAAAAATATTAAAGTGTATTAGATGGATGTAAAATCATTTTTTTGAATGGGGAACTTGAAGAAGAAGTCTACATTGAACAACCAAAAGGATTTCAGTTGTCAGAGAACACAAATTATGTGTGTAAATTAAATAAGGCCTTGCATGGTCTAAAACAGGCTCATAGAGCATGGTACTCTAGACTGGATAAGTATCTACAACAGGCAGGGTTCAAAAACGGAAGTGTAGACAACAACCTCTACATCAAGGTAAGTCAAGGTAATATTTTATTAATTGAATTTTATGTTGATGATATTATTTTTGGTAGTGATGATGACATGTTAAGCCAAAAAATTGCAAAGGATATGCATAATGAATTTGAAATGTCGTTACTTGGAGAACTATTCTTCTTTCTAGGACTTCAGATATTTCAAAGAAACCAATGATTTTTTATTTCTCAAACCAATTATATCAGATAAATGCTAAAGAGTTTCGAAATGGAATATTGCTAACCAGTTATCACTCCCATGAAAACTAGTTGCAAGTTGAGCAAAGATGATGATTCAAAATTTACATATCAGCGGAAATACAGGTCAATGATTGGAAACCTACTATATGTGACAGCATTCAGACCAAATGTAATGCAACCAGTTGGACAGGTGGCACGATTTCAAGCAACACCAAAGGAATCACATGTATTAGTAGTGAAGACGATTTCCAGATATCTCAAAGGAATAAAAGATTTTGGATTATGGTATCCAAAAGGAAAGGATCTATCACTTATTGCATACACAGATGCAGACTGGGTAGGTTTTATTGATGACCGACGAAGCACCAATGGAGCAATGTTCTACTTGGGTGATTGTTTAGTATCATGGCTAAGAAATAAAAAATCATTAGTATCTTTATCTACAACTGAGGTAGAGTATATTCCAACAACATCATGTTGTACACAGGTTCTTTAGATAAAATAAACTTTGATAGATATACAAGTTGAGTATGATAAGACAATTCCAATCTATTGTGATAATATAAGTGCCATCAGTATCTCAAAGAACCCGGTGATGCACTCCAAGATGAAGCAGATTCCAATTAAGTATCACTTTCTATGGGAGCAAGTTGCAGAAGAGAACATCAGAGTTGAGTGTGTGGGCACAAAAGAACAAGTGGAAGACATCTTTAAAAAACCACTTCCATGGGAATCCTTTGAGTATATTTTTCGGAGACTCAGAGTTATTTCTACTCCAAAATGAATGATTTTGAATTCTTATCTTATATGTCTTAGATGTACACGAGGAAGCACCATAAAGAGGGAAATTCAGTTAGGGGGAGCATCCCCAGATGGAAAGATACCTTTTCCATTGATGAAAAAGGGGGTGAGATTCATCATATGTATAGGACAAAGGCATGGTTCCAGGGGGATAAAAGGTCACAGATATGTAGAGGATAGAGGCATGTTTCTAGGGGGAGCATGAGTGATATGATTTCAGTATTGCATAACATAATTTCAGTATTGCATAACATAATTTCAGTTTTGCATTAGAGTGTTTCCATCAATGCCAAAGCGGGAGATTATTTATTAATGCTTGTTTTCATTGATTTAAACCCTTGAATAAAGCCTGATATCACAAAGGATGAACTCCAAAGTGGTCCCCTTATGGTGAAATCCCTCACAGGAAGATGCTTTGCGGATTGAGTTATCCTAGAAGTATGGTTAGAGATTCCATGCTTATTTGTGGAATAATGATATTAAGGTCATTGAATTTCTCAGCAAAAATATTCAAGATGGATTTTTCTTTTCATTCCATTTCTGGTGGCCATCGCATAACTCCTCACAGTTAGAGAGTTATGGCCATAAGAAGTTGGAGAACCTAGGTTTGGGTAATGGACCCAAGTTTGTTTGACGCATAATGGTATGAGTTTTGATATATTTGTAGGTAATAATACTATATGTGTATATTAAATGTCATTCCATTTCTGGTGGTATGTGGAAGGTCACATAACTCCTCACGATTTGAGATTAATGGCCTTACGAAGTTGGAGGACCCTCATATGTCATCTAGAAGTCCCAAAAGGTCAAAGTAGTCAAAGTGGTTTAAGAGATTTTAGAAGGTAAATAATAAAGTGAAGTGATGAGTGTACTATAATTCAAAGTGAATACAAAATAAATTATTTAAATAATAAATTTAATGGAGAAATTAGAAGTGGGTTAACCCTAAAATAAGGAAAGTGGGCAAAGTGAACTAGAAGAGGTTTTTAAGGAAGCTACTTGGAGAGTATAAATAAGAGGAAAGGATCTCTCATTTTAGATCACACTTGAGAATATTGAATATATATAGGTTTTTGGGGTAACCAAATGATATATATAGCCTAATTTCAGAGGGAAGGTGAAGAAAAGAAGGCCAGAATTCAAGGGAGGATAAATTCTTTTGATAATTCTTTCTAAGGTATGTTATTTACAGGTCATCTCACCATTTTCAAAATAACTTTTTTTCTAGAATGATTCAGAACTTGAAATCACTATGAAATTGAGGAAACATATCCAAGTATATTTGGTAAAAAATTCAGCTTTTGGGTCATTGTATTTTTGGAGTTACACTCCGTGGAAAATAGGGTTTGTGGCTAATCTTCAAACTAGTCTAAAACAAGTGTTTTGGGAAAATAACGTCACAACTTATTCACAACAGATCCAAATTTAGTAATACCAAATGTGTTGGTTATATTATAGTATGTTGTATGTTGTGTAACATTTTTAGATCGATTCAACAAATATTCTGTGCGGGGAACACTCTACAAGGTCGCTCTCTAGAATAAGCCAGAATTCAACAAGGTATTCCATGTTTGCTATAACTCCTTTTCTGAGAGGTTCCAAGTAGTGAAACCTAGAGGAATTGCACAAAAAAAACTTAAGAACATTGTGTACTATTTTTAGATCTTTATTCATTACAGGTACATAATTATGATTATTTCAAGTTAGGGTTGTTGACTAATCCCAAACTAGTCATGTGAGACTAAAGAAAAGTTTGATGAAAATGATAGTCTCTTGTTGTGAAAGTTTATGAAGGTTTGCAGGTATGTGATCATTTACACTAGGTATATTACAGAGTTACAAATCATATTTNATGAGGTGTATAGTTGATGATGTTGGTACATATTGTTGAGTCATAGTTGATGAGTAGTTGACACATGATTGGTACATACATGGTACATAGTTTGATGCACTTGTTTATGGTACATGTTCATTACAGGTTGTTTGGTATAGGTTGGTGCATGATTGATGCAATTGTTTATGGTATAGGTTGATTACAGGTTGAGGTATAGGTTGATGCATGGTTGATGCATGGTTCAGGCTTATTGGTACATGTTTACAATGGTATATCTCACAGTGATATTGTGACATTGGTTCCATCATTCTACTTCTACTTCAGGGCAGTTGGACAGGGCAAGGACAAGTGGTTGTAGACACCTTCTGGTTGTAGCTGAAGAACATAGGGGTTTGCAACCTCCTTCTGGTTGTAGACAAAGAATAGGGGTGTTGGATATTCCCTCAGATTGTAGCCTGATAAAAAAGGGGGTTGGAGCCTCCTTCCAGTTGCAGTTGGAAAACAAAGGAAGTTGGTGCTTCCATTGAATGTAATTATTCAATACATATAAGAAAAAGCATTGCGTGGTTTTCTCTTGCTTTGGGTTTCCATGTAAAACAATGGTGTACTGTGTACGTGTATGATTGTTCATTTGTTCATTTCTTATTTACTCTATAGTTAGTGGATGATAATGCTACATTGATATAACACTTGGATTATATGGCTAAAAAGGATTATATTTCTCTATTATTGATTCACCCCCCCTCTCAGTTATCCAACACCCCCTTCATCACTGTATCCGGGTTGGGAAATCCATTTGTCTCTCATTTGACCATTCATAAGTTCATATGTTGGGTCCTCCTTTGAGTCAATGAAAAGGATATCTGGGAGAGACAACAAACAATGAAGCATAGTTAACTAGCCTACTGCAAGGTCTATGAGTAGCAATCGCCCAACACAGTAGCAAGATCATCTTGGAGGGGGACTCACAAATCATCATTCAGCTAATCACCAAAATCCTCCATGGAGAAAACCTGCAGAAAATATCACCCAGTTGATGACTCTTTGGGTTCCTAGAGGATTTCAAGGGCCTACTAAGGGCCAACCTTAGCATCACCCCTTCTCATGTAAAGAGAGAGGCAAACAGGGTGGTGGACTGCCTGGAAAATGAAGGTGTATTAAGGGAGATAGAACAGATACACTGGGAAGCACATAGCTCTGAAGATTTAGACATCTCAGAGAGGTGTCAAGCTCTTGCCAACATGGATCTCCAGCCCCCGGATGGGGTGCCATGCAAAGTAAGAAGAACACGTAGAGAAACATTAGGAGGGGCCATTAATGGTGGCCACCCGCTCCCCTCTCCTCGCTATTTATGATGGGTACAAACCCAGGAAGCCTTCACCATACGACGAGGCCTCTCACTCACGAGAGGAGAATGGTTGACCAGAGCATTAAGACCACAACCTTAATGGCCATAGCTATCATTTTCACCCTTATCAACAGCCTTGGAGGATTTGGGATGATTCAGAAGGTTGCAGAGTTGAATAGAGACAACCTCGCAGTGGGCACTCCGACAATAGCTCTCTTTCTAAGAATGCCACAAGCAAGGGGGCAACCTCGCAGAGGCACAGGGTGGTATGCAGCCGAATCGTGAAGGAAAAGGAAAAATAAATTTGAGAGAGCACTGACTCTAGCTAAGAGAAGGAGACCCAGGAAGTCCAGAGGAATTGGGACACCTCCCACTGCATATGTCGAGGAGATTCCTCTGGAGGAATCCATCCAGAATTACTTAGAGAGCCTCATTTTCATGGTTCCGGACAATTGGGATCACTCGTCTTGTTTCGGAGCGGACGCCATGACCCCTATTCCAAGAGCTGAAAATGATCTTAGAGGCACTCCTGCTGAGGAATTCACACCATGCTTTGTAGAGGAAGAGACATAGAAAGGCATCAAGGAAAACATCTGTGAACCTCCTGAGGAAATGAGGTAGCAGAGCGGGTAGTGAGAGCACCAGGAGGAGGCCGATGCATGGATGGAAGCTCCCCCCTCCTCCATTCTACAGAATTCACAAGAACAGCCACCACTTCTTCACTCGAAGGACCTGAATTTAATCTTCGATGTATGCAGCATGGTGGACGACCAAATTTTCAGAGCCATTCGCATTAATCAACGCCTGGATATGTTGTACACCACCTACTCCAGTGCCACCCCAAGGCGCCAATGAACCACCTGTGCACAGGTCTATGCCATCCCAGTCAGATGTGGCAAGGAGAAGGACGACCACAAGGACACCGGCTAAGAGTTTTTCCTGTTTGTTTACTGTTAGAAACTCTTTTCTTTTTGATGCAAACCAAAGCTGTAGATCTTCTAGATTATAGCAATGGTAGTGATAGTATAGTAATGAACAGTCTAATACTAAGGTTGGCCATGCATCCTAGTTTCCTTCGGGTAGGGTGGAAAACTAACACTTTGAGTTTGGAAGCTAGCATGGAATGGCCAACTATCT